>BGPR01002412.1:155887-177784 GCA_013235015.1 Araneus ventricosus | reverse complement strand
ACAAGACACGCTTATAAAGTTGTGCGCTTATAAAGACTTATAGTATATAGCCACTGGAAATAAATACAAGTAAGTATTTATTCTAATGAATAAGAAAGAAAAATCCTAAAAATTCATTAAAAATTAAAATCTATATGTATAAACGAGTGATTTTTTTGTGTGTGTGTGCATGTATGTATGTTCGTTCTTTTGTTCTTTATGCACGCCCAGTCCCTTTGACTTATAGGGACAAAATTTGGCACAGTGATGGATTCGTATAACAAGGGGCTAACGACGTAAAAATTATTTTAAAATTCGAATTATATTTTTATTTATTTAATTTTAAGAGTAAATTCGACCGTTTTTGCCTATTTTCGTCAATTTTCTTTCTTTATTAGTTTCTCGTATTTTTTATTTATTATTTATCTTCATAAATTATTCTTTTTGAGCTTATTAAAATCAGTTGGTTTGAATAAAAGGTTTTATCTTTTCTTTAGCAAACGATTCGCTTAGTTTTCAATTATAAACATCGGCAAAAAAATCCTTTCCTTGTATTCTATTTTCTATCTATTTTTGTCTTTGGGACAAAAAGAAGTGTAGATCCCGATTTTTTTTCTTTTCGACTTTATTTTTATATTGCAACGTATATTGTTATTGATATTTTGTTCGTCCTAAAGATTTTTTGAAGTTTATATTTTTAATCAGCAACGCCGGGAAAATTCTGTACATATACAGTTTATTGTTTAAAAGTTTAAAATAAACGTTCTTTTTCGAAACTTCTCACGTTTTCTTTAAAACCATACTGTTATAAGGTAATAAAAGGGCTAGATTTGGAAGGATATTTACGTTTGTTGGGGAAGTTAGTAATGATATTTGTACAAAGAAAACGGAGACGGGCATATGAAAGAACATGGATCCCGAGCAAGGCCGGACTATCAGCTAGTACATTATGAACGTAATTAGAATTTCAATTTACACTCCTGCTCAAAAAATAAGCAACAAAGGCAAAACTCGGAATAAAACAAAAACTATTCAATGGATATGCGTGAAAGTTATACACGAGGTAGGTGTGGCATTACTAGGCCACATATCGAACAATAAAGCAAAGACAAACAAAAACATATATATTACGGCCGTCGCGGCGCGACATCCCAAATTGGTAGGCAGAATGCGCAATGGGAACCACACGCTAAAATAACGGGTATGATACCCTCTAGCTGAAATACATGCTTGACAACGGCGAGGCATGCTGGCAATGGTGTCGTTGATCGCCTGTTGTGGCAGTAATGCCCATTCCTGTAGTAAGACTAGTTGGAGCTCGTGGAGGGTGCCTGGCTCCACACTGCGACCTGCAAACCGTCTTCCCAACATGCCCCACACATGTTCTATGGGATTCAGGTTCGTTGATCTAGCAGGCCACGACATGTGTGGAATGGTTTCAACCTCCAGATAACTCCGCACCAATCGTGCTCTATGCGGGCGGGCGTTATCGTCCATAAATATGGCGTCGGTACCCATTGCAGGGATGAAAGCTCGCACAAGAGGGTGTAGGATTTCGTCGCGAAATCGGGCAGCTGTGACGGAACCCCCAGCAAACACGTAGAGGTCAGTTCGGCCGTTCGTTGCTATCCCTGCCCAGACAAGTAACCCACCACCTCTGTAATGGTCTCTTTCGACGATGTTTGGCGCCCGGTAGCGTGTCCCTGGCTCTCGCCATAGCATTGCCCTTCGGGAATCGTTCTGGATGTTAAATCGAGACTTATCCGTAAAGAGTCCGTGGCCCCACTGCTCTGGTGTCCAACTGCTATGTTCACGGGCCCAATGCAACCGCACTCTAACGTGCGCTGGGGACAAAGGCACACAAACAACAGGTCGTCGTGCGAACAGTCTTCCTTCTTGCAGTGTGGGCGACACAGTTTGGCGGATATGGGCCTTCCTGCAGCAGCAGAGAGCTGAGACGCCAGCTGTCGCGCTGTTAGTGTCCTCCGGCGTCTGGCACATTGCAACAGGTAGCAATAGTCTGCGGCGGTGGTGATTCTCCGACGTCTTCTACTGGCGTTTTGATCAATTTAGTAATGGTTCCAAAGCCTATGGATGACACTACGAAGCACACTCAGCTCTCTGGCAACAGCAGATTGTCTTGCAACATACCGACAGCCCTCCAACCCCTCTCTTCGTGCAAATGGTTTCTTCTACTCATGCTCTCCGCTTTGGCTATCTCGGATTCCGTGGAACTATCGCTGCTTGCTAACTGAAGCATAAGCCCCTTTTTAAAGTGTTGCGTTGTGACCGCGGGATTGCGTTTTATGCTAATTTTGGTTGGCTATTTGCATTCGGCGATGCAACCTCTACCTCATACGTAAATTGTGTGTTTTAATTCGCCGTTTTGCATGTCTACCGCGTTTTTTCGTGTATGTTGCTTATTTTTTGAGCAGGATTGTACTTTAAAAATATCTATCAATGCCAAATTTCCTATTGAGGAAAAAACTAAAGGAAGGCGAAGCAAAATTAAAATTTTGGGGAAGGAGTGCGCATTTAGGGAAGGAATTTCAGAATTAATAATGCGAATATTCGTAACTAATTTTTGTTATTAAAGATTCCTGGTTCAGAAAAATTCCTTAAGAACTTCTGACATCCTGGCGGCAATTTTTTCAATCCGCTTAATCAAATCAGACATTCCAAATCTGATATTTTTGTGACATTTCCAGATTTACGCCGTTCGCTAACGAGTCGTTTTATTCAGTGGCATAGTTGAACATTTCGCCTCTCTCTCTGTCGCCAAATTTCTCTCTCCTCTCTCTAGGGGCAAACATGCCTCTTCCTTTTGCAAGTTTCAAAGGTCACATAAGCCTCAAAATGCAAATGAATAAATTCTAGAAAAAACATTTTAATAGTAACGTAATTCGTCGTTTGGCGCACGCTCGCGATCTCTCAACTCCGAAGATAGGTTGCGAAATCGAGCGTCTCCCCCACCACAACCCACACACCTCCCTCCATCTTTCTTTCACATATCGGCAATTTTTCAACAAAAGGAAGTGTTGGCAACAGTTAAGTATTCCTAATTCCTACGTCATCTGGCTATGACGTATTTTACGTCACAGCAAGTATAGAAGCTCTACTTGGTTCTGCTGTAGTACTTCTTCTCCTTTTTACTTTCTCGTATACGAAGTATACAAGGAGAAAGTATTGCAATCGTCAAAAAATTCGAACTCTAGATGTTGACGAATCTCCACGTTTTAGACCTATGTCTGTCTGTCTGTGAACACGATAACTAGGAAACTATTAGAGTTAAGAGTGATGAAATTTGGCACGTGGTCTTTAAACACAATTTGTAGGTTTCTATCAAATTTTGGACAAAATCCGTCAACGGGAAGACTGTCTGTCTGTATGTCTAGCGGTCATGCGAACGCTATAACTCAAAAACTTGAATAGCTAGATGGATAAAATTTGGTACACAGTTTTATCGTCATTAATGTAGGTTCGTATAAAATTTTGGGCCAAATCCGTCAAAGGGTTGACTGTCTGTCGGTCTGTATAATCGCATCTCCATTGAATCCGCCATCTCCACGCGCATGCGTACTGGACGCAATCTTCTGTGCACGATATTTATTGACTCCTGCTTGGCGCTTTTTTTCATCCGATTCTCCATGCGCATGCGTACTTGGTAGCAATCTGTGGACGCGGAAGGATTGTCCTTGAGCCAAGAAAGAGTAGAAATCGGTACGCATTTAATCGGAACGCATCTCTTCGAATTTTATTTTTTACCTAAATATTTTCTGATAGTCATTGGATCCTGGGTTACAATAGGTTCGAATTTTTTATCCACGCGGGGGGAGGGGAAACAGCACCTTTTTCGAGAAGTATACGAGAAAGTTTAGGGGAGAACACTCCCGCTGGTTGTGATGTCAAATGATGTGGTAATGGAATTGTCATGCGATGCTTTCATGTCCAGTCAAGTCAAGTCATGGATCAGTCAGCTCGTGTAGTTGAATTTACAATAGTGTTTCTTCGTAGACAAGTCGTTCTACTCAACTTCTTACTTACTTAATTATAACTTTCAATAAAGAAAGTGCATCTTTCGCATGTCTTTTATTTGAACGGCTCCCAACAGGATGAAATTTTTTTACGTTAGTAATTTTTTTATGTGTACAATGATTGAGCTGGAACCGCTGATCTTCTTAGTTATGAAATTGTTTTTCTGCGTGTCTGATTTTGCCGCTTTTAGCTACTCCACTTGTTCTATTAGTGTTTGTCTGGTCTTACGCTTTTATAAAATATATTTATGGCGTGTGTTTATTTCCGCTCATTGTAATTGTACTGGAGTAAGGACAATCGCTTTTATTATCATTTTACTATATGCTGGATATAAATGGTGCACACTGGATATTAAATTTGTTATCAAAGCATATTAATTTTAAAAAATTTAGTGCTTGCTTGGAGAGAAAGCGGTTGTCATTTCTATTAGGCGCTATTTCGAAACCTGGAGTGTTCTCTCTTCAACTTTCTCGCGTACTGATTTACACAACACTGCGCGTTTTTGTGTTTATCTTCGTAGCAGAGTGAAAAGAGCGGAGTGAGCATTTTGGATTACACGCACGGACAGATTTCCCCTCGACGGATTTCGTCCAAAATATAACAGAAATCTACAATTTTGGTTCGGAAGCTGAATGTCAAAGTTCATACGTCTGGCTTGTGGCATTTTTATTTTTGATTTGTCCTGTTCACGCACAGACAAAAATGGTTTATTCAAACCCAGGAAGGTTTAAAACGTGAAGACTCATCAAAATCTCGCGGTCTACTTTTTTAATGAGCAATAGTACCTTCTCTATCTTCACTTCGTATGCAAGAAAGTGGAAACAAGTAATATAAAAAAAAATTTAAAAGTCAATTCCTACTTAGGTCAGCGATCCACACGCTTCGTCACTGACGGTATTTATTCCTAAATTTATATCCTGATAAATATCTTATATATATAGGGAGAGTGTGAACTAATAGTAGGGATTGAAAAACTTCATAAAGTCTTTTTTAACATACCCAATAGAGAGAATAAAGAAAGTAATCAACATCACCCTCTGACAAAAAATACACGAAAAAATGACGCCTTCGTGAACATACCAGAAAACAAAGGATATTAGGTCTAGAAGCTGGCAAACCTAGCTCCATCTATTGAGAAAAATTCGAACCAAACGACTCAAAGCGACATATGCTTTCTCCCATATAAAACTAAAATTAAATAATTAAATTTAATTAATGAATTAATATTTGAAAAAACTGTATTAGCATCAAGTGTCATCCACTACAAGTTTAAAAAAATGTATTTGAACTTGAGTGGATGAATAAAAAGTATTTTATTAACGATTGAAAATTTGAACAAGATATATATATATATAGGGAGAGTGTGAACTTAATAGTAGGAATTGAAAAAAAGAAAATCTATTTTATAGCATTTTTGTTAAATGATCTAGTAGTTGTTAATTTTATAAAATCGACACGTATAATATGAAACGGAAGGCGTTTATCCTGTTACATACTGTACTATTTAAATTGATATAGTCTATCTATCTTATAAACTAATATCTATCCCTTATGAAAGAGAATAGACATTTTTCCATTATCATCTTATTAGCGTTAGATTCGAAATCGTGTTCCTTACACAAATTTGTTTTGTATGTGCTCCAAAGATGCATTGTGCAATCAAGGCTGTTGAACTCAAAAAACCTTGCTGGGAAGTTAAGAAAAGGACGGTAATAATTCATTCCAAAATCAGGATTCCGGAAGATATGCTGTATTGGTTGTGACAAAATGTTCTTGAACTAATAGTCCAGATTCTTTTCTTATTATTTTTTGGAACATTAGCATCTTAATAAGTCTTGCAGGAAGAGAGTAGTCAGATTTAAATGTCATAATTCAGTTTTAGCCAGCTGTGTTGGATAACTGACGGGTTTCAAATGAATTAAATAATCCTAAAGTAACCACGCCAATTCGGAGAAGTTGGTAAGACTTGAGATAATCGTCTGCATGACCGTTCGGCATGAATGCCCTAATTGCCTGAAGCATAAGTTTCTTGCCCATCTTTTTTCTTGGTTGCCACTCCATTGGACTTCTTTATTCCATGTATAAAAGAGATTCATTCCAAACGTCTTCAAAGTAATTCAGGAAATCTGATGTAAATTTGAAAAACAGCTGTATCAATTCTAACTTTCTAAGTGAGAATTTTAAATATTTTTTCGCCCATTTTTGTTTGGTTGCCAATTAGCTTTGTATTGAATCGTTTTATTCTATGTAAGTAAGGGAATCGTTCTAAACTTTTTCACAATAGCAAAAGAAATCAAATCTAAATTTCGACAACTGTATAAATTCTAACTTTCCAAGGGAGATTTTTGAACATTTTTCATCCATTTTTGATTGGTTGCTATTTAGTTTTGCATTGAACTGTTTCATTCTATGTATGAAAGTGAATCATTCCAAACTTTTTCAAAGTAATTCAGGAAATCTGATGTAAATTTGAAAGACAACTGTATTAATTCTAACTTTCCAAGTGAGAATTATGAACATTTTTTTGATAAATGAAAGAAATTATGTAGTCAGGGACCGACCACAATTTTATGGACAAGGGGTTCACTACTGAAAGTCGTACCTAAGTGCACGCAGTTTCCCAAGAAAAATTGAACCATATACAATCAACCTGCAAATGACTTGCAATGCAATAATTAATTTACGATATTAAAATTACTTCTATAATGTTTTGTGAAAGTAACTATATCTCGAAAGGTGTGATTTGGAGTTCTTGATTTCAAATCTGCGTTAAATAGTGGTTTCACGATTTAAATGGTTTCACAAACTGAAAGTGTTATCAACAGAATGAGAAAAGTAACATCGAAAAGTTTTGGCGCGTTTTAGAATGAATCTCAATTTTATAATCATTGATTTTTTTTTTCATTTTTGAACTAATTTTTGAAGCATGAAGATTCAGTAAGCGGCATAAAGTAAGGTAAAGTCAGTGAAACCAAAAAAAACATCTAAATACCTAGAAGAAAAACATTCTGAGGCGTCCAGTTCCAAATTTCGTCCTTTTTTTATGGATCGGTTTTATAAATGTAGGTCTAAAGATTTCCTTCTTTATTTCAAGTTCACAGTTAACCAGTCAGGGGGTCAAACGTCCTCCCGATGGTGTGGAGTGGAAGTTTCGAAAAGGGGGTGCCAGCTCAGGTATCATTCTCATGTTGTATATGTGAGTAGAATTTGAAGAAAATCTATTGAGCAGTTTGGATTTCTATAGCGTATGAACTGTGTGCGAATTTCACTTTTATTTATACAGATTGTTATTATTTAGACAATGGAGTCCATTCATACTCATGTGATAAATATGAAATGCGTTGCGCCGATATAATTTTGGAATCACAGAATTAAACAACGTGTAGTTTAGGTGCTATACAGGATGTTCACGAAAGAATGCCCCAACTTTGAAGGATTGCAGTTACAAAACAAAAGAATTTACAACATTTCTGGAGAAAATGAATCAAAAATAACATTTTAACATTTATAAAATTATAAATGCTCAAAGTGACGATCCCAAGAAACACGAACGATATCCAGTCGATAGGAGAACTCATCCCACACTTTTATTTTAGCATGTTCCGTGTTACAGCTTGGGTGGCCGCAGTTATTTGCGTTTTCAGATCGTTAATGTTCGCTGGTAGTGGCGGAAAAAACGTTTCATCTCGCCGAATAAAGATCTTACGAAAACTACTATTCGTAGAATCAGTGGCGGCTCTCAGCTCAGAAACAAGCAATGCTGCAAAAGTTGCATATACAACAGTTTATCTCAGAGTTATACAGTGTTTTCACTAAAGAATGCCCCAACTTTGAAGGGTTGCAATTACAAAACTGAAGACGTTACAACTTTCTTGGACAAATGTAATCAGAAATAACATTTTAAAGTATTTAAAATTATAAATGTTCAATGCGACCACCTCCAGAAACACGAACTTATATCCGGTCGATATTAGAACTCATACCACACTTTTTTCAGTATGTTCAGTGTTACAGGTGCAGTTATTTGCGTTTTCAGTTCGTGAGTTTTAGCCAGGAGAAACACTTTATCTCTTATGGAACCACAGAGAAAAAAAGTTGCAGGAAGTTAAATGAGGGCTTCTTGGGGCCGTTGATTAACCCTTTGAGGGAGAGTGTCACGCGGGCTCGCCGGCCTCAAAAGGTTGAAATAGAGGTCATCTGCTCTGCGACCAGTCCGCTCTGGTGGTAATTTGTCATTTAAGGATCCACGAACAGATGCCAGTGCCGTGGTGCTCCATCCTGCTGGAGAATAAAATGGCCAGCTTCTTCTTCTAACAGTGGAAACAACCAAATTTGCAGCATAGCCAAGTAACAAACGCCAATAACAGTAGACTCGTGAATAAACATGGCACAAAACACATTCAACTTCGGTAAATCGCGTTCCACTTCAATGGTTGCATGAGGATTAGTTGTATCTCTCATGTGTGTTCGTAAGGCCGTTAATGCCAATTGAAGCATTCTCTCAAACATCTCTCGCCAAATAAAGAACTCATTCACTTCTATTCGTAGAATGGCGAGTTGACTTGTTTTGTTGGGTAAATAAAAACCTTCAAATTTGGCGTATTATTATGTAAAAGCCCTGCATTAACTTTGTTATGCGCATGCTATACAGGGGCTAAGGCTGATAGACATGCGCATAAGGCTGATAACAGTAAAATGGAATTACTTCATGAGGCGGGGCTTCGCATGAAATGATTCCATTTTACTGGTATCAGCCTCATGCGAGCCCAAAGTGGCAGAACTCATGGCGTTCGGACTGGAGGGCCGTGGGTTCGAAGGAAGATTCATAGCGCACGTTAAATCCGTTGAGGGCAAATGTCTTTCCGTTGGTGTAGTGTGAAAGTTTGAAGTGGGTGTGTCGGCACAGATATCTCCCTAGTCACCTGACCACGGTTCAAAATGACGAGGGTCCACTCCGAAATAACCCTCGTGTTGCTTCGAAACGGGACGTTAATATAACTGTTACGTACTTCCCCACAAAAGCGAGAGAGATCGGTCCATTGAACCCTGTGAGGGCCTGGCCGGATGGGGGAGGACCCTCCTTCAACCTTTCTTGCAAGTTGACTTCTTGCTCTAAGCTAGAAAGTCAGTTCTACCAGCGACGCTCCCACTGTGAGGTGTCGCCCATTTTTCAGGACACATTTTGGGAGCTAAAGTAGAGAACTCTGTTGAATGTTGAAGAGGCACATTATCGTGATACGAATATATTTAGGAGTGATTAATGCATCATTATATCTGCTGAGTATAAAAACATGATTTATTGATTTATTATGTGTACAACATGATCTCCATGTCGACGGGCAATAAAAGATGTTGAATCCCCTCCCAAAAAATGATTTCAATATCAGACAGCGAGTCGTCTCATCATTGCATTTCGAGATAAGTTCAATCTCATTTATTATTATATATATATAAGTTAAGAATAAATTTACTCCTGATAAGCTTGTGTGAATTAGATTTTACACAATAACTAAACAAAATTAAACAGTGAACCAGTGTAGGTATAGGATTTGAGGCATCCATAAAAGAGATTATTTCAGGAAAACAAATGAAACGATTGCGATGGAGAAGGAACACGACTGCGAGATAAGGAGACTTGTCCGAGAACGGAGATTCTTAAACTGCGATCCACGAGCCCTTGGAGATAAGCGAGAGTATCGTGCTGAGTGAAGACCACCAAAATGATCAGATGTGCGCGTGGTTGTCGAAACTGAACATTGTGAAATATTGCTTATATTTCTGAATCGTTTAAGGTCTCCAGTGAACACCTTTCTAAGGCCCTTGATTCGGTGGAGGGCTTCACTGCTGAACGATGTTTTCATTCAAAAACGCAATGAAAAATTTCTCCTCTTTATAAGAAGCTCTAAACTCATTAGATGTCTAATGAACTATTTATTTTGAAGTTTTATAGTTCATCTATTGTATTCAACGTGTTGTACACAGGTTTAAAATTTCTCCTACCTATACACTAAAATTATTATTTAAAAAATTATTTATAATTTTTAATTATAATTATAATTTCTTTATTTAATAAATTATTTACCGTTTTATTCATTAATCGTGCATTATTTATTAAAACTGTTACATATTAAAAATAAATTTTTGCTATGCTTTTTAGTTTCAAATGTCTTTTTCTCTTGCCGGACTCATTTTAGACACAATTTTTCTTCATTCGAATTTTTTGAAAAATCGAATTTTTGTTGTTTCCCGTGAACTCCGAATCAGCCACGTTCATCTGTGCCCATATGATAGCTCCTATAAGAATTTGCGTTCCTATTCCAGAAAGGGAAAACGCACACCTCACAATTCCGTTTCCATTGTTCTCCCCGAAACGAGTGAAAATTTCGCTTCGAACGGCCATTACAGCCATCTTTGCATCAGCAAATGCCAACCTCGTGCATAATCAAAACACCCTACTTTTCTTTTGTTGGAAAGCGCGTTCCATTTCTAGACATCTAGTTAACCCAGATGCAGCCCCCGCCAACGTCCCTCGACCAGAAAGATATAGGTTACTGGAATACCCATCCAAAAAAAGCAATTTGGCGAAAATTTGTCGATGGTCACGGACGGAACTCCCGGTAAGTAACCCTTCGCCTATCGAGAGCGTTCCGCTGCGGAACACCCCCAGATTTCGCGAGGATCTAGCTCATCGCACAGGTGGCACACTTCTAATTGCGGCAACTCACCATGTCCGAGCAAGAAAACTAATTAAATGCGTCGACCCCGATTGCCTTTGTGCGAGAGAGGGTTTCTTTCAGTTTCTGCCGGCTTTTCTTTCCTGCAGGATCGGCTGAAATAGTGAAACAGGATGTGGCCTTGAATATGGAGAACGGGGGTGGATCCTCGAGTGTTCTTAAGCGGACAATGTGTCTGAAGTGGAATAAATGAGTTTTGTTTTTGTAGCAATATTAAGTAGAGTTTCGAGTTCCAAACTGGGTTGTACTAAGGTTACAAGATTTTGAGAATTTCAATCCGGGATTTTCTATTGGGTTGAGGAATAATTTGTGAGCATTTTTCTTTAATTTATTTCAAATTTTCTTTTTGTAATTTCTCTCGTTTGAGAAACTACAAAAAGGGGTTTAACGTCGGTTTTCGTCGAACTCATTTGATTGGTCGGTGTGTGGTCTGTCCTCGTGGTCAAAGTTTCCATTTTTGAAGCGAGAAAACTAGGCGATTCATAGAGGCACCTTCGCCCTACGCAGCACGAAACTCGCCAGCAGCTTCGACGGCTTTAACGCCTCGATTAAATGCAAGACGCGAATGGTGTTCAGTTTTGACAATTTGGCATTCCCTTTTGATGATCTGAAAGTAGGGGAGACCGGGCAGGTTTACGCACTTTTTAAACTCTTATTTTTCTGTTTTAAAGCTTTAAAGTATTTCTTTCATTTTCATTACCAATTCATTAGTTAGACTTTAAGGCGTGTAGCGTATATTTTTAAATAATTTAAATTATTATATTTTTGTAATTGCACCATTTTTTTTACCATGATATCACCTGTGTAAACTCGCCCCGGTCATGGGGCAAGTTTAAACAATGCCTGGGGCACGTTTTCACACCACCAAAAATGATTAAATAGATGGTTGGTTGGTTGTTTTGGGTTAAATGGCACAAGGGCCATTTTTGGCTAAACTGCACCAATCAAATATTAAAATTCAACACAGTGGTGCTAAAAATTCTAAAATTCAATGAAAATGTGAAAACGAAATTATTGGAAATGAGCCAGATGTACAGAAAGCAAAAAAAACAAGTTAAAAGGACTAAATGCTCATAAAAAACCCAATGGTCTTTAAAAAATTAAAAATATTTGTATGGTATGTCTCACCCACCAAGTCTTGCAAGGTTCCAGACGATGAATTAAAATGATACTCACGATGACATTTAAAAGAAGGACATTCAATTAAAATATGATTAACAGTGCAATCAACTTGACAAGTAGGACACCTTGGTGCCCCCTGGCCCAAGAAGAGATGTCTGTGCGTAAAGCGAGTATGCCCTACACGGAGGCGAGTCAATTTGACATCCAACTCTCGCATAGGAGGGGCAGGCCACAAGCCAATTAATGGTTTGACGGAATGTAGTTTGTTATTAGTTAAAAGATCCCATTTCTGCTGCCAAACAGAAAGGAGGTGAGAAACCAAAGACTTTTTAATATCGCAGTAAGGAAGTGCTCTTGATTAAATAGAATGCTTACAGTGATTAAAATACAACAAATTAAATCTAAAGAAACCTAGTTTATTTCAAAAAGTACATAATAGATTATAAACAATTACTGTGAATCCTAATAGTTTTCAAAATCACTCTCACAATTTATACAAACAAAATATTTTGAATTGCCATTGGTAATAATTTGTAATTGGTAATTAATAATTGATAATTGTCATTGCCTCATGGGCCCACCTCTTACATTCGGTGCATTGTACCCACTGTTCGCCAGATCTTGATTCTTCGTATTGATTTAAACAGTAAATACACAGGCAATTTTCATCGTCATCAGAATCAAAATTTTCTTGGTTTTTTGTTTCTTTTTACGCTCAAAATTTCCCAAATTTTCTTTCAGAACAAAGTTTTTCTTATTTTAAAATTTTTTTTACCCACACTGTTTTTTTTTTCATTATTATAACGTGTTCTAGTGGAGCTCACTGACTGAGAGATATTATGATGGCCAATTTCCTCTTTATTGGTTTCTCTTTCTATATTTGTAAAGCATTTCTCACAAATGTGTCTGTAAGAATTGGTGTTTGCCTTTTTTTCCTACCTCTGTTACTTCTTTTCCTTGGCCCTGCTTTTTGAAATGGCCTCACATCTTCAGGTGTTGGGAATGACCTTGTAATGCAAGTGCCACTTGTGCCAATTATAACAAAAAAATGGCGATGGGGCAAGATTACACACTGTTCAAACCTGCCACATACACTGTGCATAAACGTGCCCCATCGCCATTTTTTGTTATAACTCGGCATATAAGCTTTATTCATAATAAAATAATCAACTAAACTTAAAATAAGCACAAAGGAACAACCTAAGAGGATAATCCATAATAAGTTATAATATTCAAATAGTAGGAGCTCTATTAAAGCCAATAAGTAAGGGTAAAAATTTACTAAAATGGTAAAAAATCAGAAAAAGTTGTCCACTTCACGATCCACTTTCAAGACCGCCTCCAAACTTGCGTGAGTATTAATGGAGGCCGAGGCACTTCTTCTGAAACGACATGTAGTCCCCCCCCGACAAATGGTATGTGAAATATAAGCCTTGTGTAAACTTGCCCCTGTACCAAACTTGCCCCGGTCTCCCCTACACAAAAATAAATAAAATTTTAAAAATCAAAACACATTAACTTGTAGAGCCTAAATTCCGTTCCTAATAATACAAAATATTTTAGCAATGTGTTTTATTTGTGCGTGTGTTTTGAAATTTGAAAAACAAAACAAAAACGAACTCTCATGAATTATTCCTCACGCCAAGCACACGCGGACGCGCCATCCCAGATATGACGGAGGAGAGTATTTGAAAAAAAATCCAATAAATAAATAGATCGATAAAAAATCAGATACAACGAAAACGTTCATTGTTAAATTATTTTTTTAAAAAACCAGGAAGACACAATGAAGCATAAATATATTTTGCTGTGAGGTGCGGGCGCTATTTTGCCTTCAAGTTCTACTGTGGATATCTTAAGATGATCATTCTACGTAGAGTAAAGGTTGCGAAGAAGAATTCCTCAAAAGCTAACTTTCACGAAATCTAAATGCAGGTAACCTTTCGTCAGCCGCAGACGCTTTCATCCTTGTAGCAATGTATCTTGCAGATTTAAATCTATTCTATGATACACTCATACGGTTTCGATCATTTCTCCCTTATACCAATGATAATTATTCCTCATGAGAAAATAAATGAGTATTCTATAATAAAATTTCCATTTATTATTCAAAAACGGCTAATAGGCGCGAACCGCGTGTGTATCGATTAGGTGTTGCGACTAACGGAGGGTTAATCTTTGTTTAATATGAACAAACACAAACTGGACAACATGAGACAATGGATTCAAATTCGGGAGAAATGCGCGATAATTCTTATCTTTGGAGTAAAGAGTCGATGCCGAGGTTAATGAGGGGCGTCTGATCACCAAAGAACAAACTCCGCTTTCTTTCTCACAGTAAATTAGAGTGACCATGTTCAAAGCATAGCAGGCGTTGAGAAATTCATAATTCATTATTGTAAATATTTTGCCATCTTGGCATCAATTATTTTTTTAAAAAATGCACTACCAGTTGGGGCCACTCGAATGGAATCAAAATTTACTTAAATTAAACGATTAACTGATATTTAAGTAATGAAAATACTAAACTAGCGAATTTTCTTTTTAAAAGATTTGAAAACGCTAGCATATCAGAAAGGGGGCGAAAAAATCCCAGCTTTATAAACGTGTAATAAATTGTGAAGTAAAAGCGTGTAAAAGCTGAATTTCCTTTTTTGTTATTTTGTTTGCCCTTTGTACGCTATTGCATTAGGGTTAATTTTCCCTGTTTTGATAGAATTTCAGAGAATTAATATTCACTTCAACAAGTCGATTAGCATATCTTCCACTGTATCATCAAGATCAAAATCTCTGCCACTATCTGTGCTATACTCAAGTTCGTTTTCTCATCATCACTCTGTATTCTCGGATTTTGCTCGTTAACTGACCCCCAACAGCGACGATGAACGCTGCTTCCATTTGACCTTCAGTTTGAATAGAGCTACGACTGATGATTATGTCGACACTCTCAGCCGGAATATGGACAATTTTCATTAAATCAAAAACTAATTTTGTCGTATGATCATTTTTTAAATTGATTTGAAATTGGCATTTAATGTTCTGTAAACTATAATCGAGCTATGCTACAAACAGAAATGAACCCTTCTGTTGTTGGATCGTTACTCAATACGTAACCTATCCCTATGACAGCAAGCTTTCCGACAAATTCGATGACTTTTAATCGTTTCAAGAAGGTCGTATCAATCAAATAGGTGATATGTCTCGTAGATATTGACACCCATGTAAAACGTTTTACATTAGCCTTATAATTCTCAGATTTTACCGGAACAAATCATGCGGCGATCAGTAGCAACGATTTTCTACCATTTATCGCTTTTCGAATCTCTTATGTATTAACCGTAACGGAAACACATCAAAGACATTCGGAAAAAAAGATACACTTTTTTCCTTAAAAAACAGAGGAAAAAATAAAGTCCAATAAACTCAAGTATCGTAGCAAGAAATTGCGGTTTAAAAAAAAATATCTCCCGATAAGATCGTAAAAAGTGTAACGCACCTACATTATTCGAAGCGTCGGAAAAGAGGATGCGCCCCAGTGGTAAGTATTGTCGAGGACCACGGCGTAATTAAAGAGGTGCAACTCAATATTTCAATGCCAGTGACACACTTCGCTAACACTTCGAACGTAGGCTTGTTCTATTTAACGAAATGCTTTTGAGGAGCGGAGGTTCCGGTCAAACATGAAAACATAAGAAAGGCGCAGTTCGGGTCCGCGACTTAGATTTTTTGTGAAAACGTCGGGAACAAATCATAAAACAAGTATTTCGTATTAATATGTAATTTACTTATCAATCTCTTTAATACAATATTTACACAGAGTAGTATAATGGTTACAGAATAGATAAATCACAAGTTTATCGCATGAAACAAGGGTCTGTGGTAGCTTGTTTTTAGTTTCACTGTTTTCCAGGCTTTTCTCCTGTTTGTTTTCATTTTGAATTCAAAGTTTTCATTCTTCATCAGTTTTCAGATGTCAGGATCTACAAATACCCAATCATCCAGGAACTGTTCTCAAAGGTATTTTAAACAATCTTCTTTTAGTAATGCTTTAACAAATTGTTTTATAAGGCACAATTTTGTAAGAATCAGTATTTTCCCATTTATCTGGAGGGAACGGACTAGTATACGGGGTCCATGAGGGACAAGTTGTCTATCATATGGGGATGATAGGATGAAATATCTTCTTTTTGTTCTTTAGATTGAAACCTTCACCTAGCATGTACAAAAATAGCAATCATCAGATTATAGACTATGTACAAACCATTAGTATTGTTGTATAGAATTTTAAACTAAAGAATTTTTCTTAAAATTATTTAAATTCTAGATATATTTTTTTTCTCTCGACTTGGTTTTACTAAAGTGTAGTTTAAAAGTTATTAGTGTTTTTTTTATTTAGCAAAAATCTAACGATAAGCCATTAATATTATTGTAATATTTTATTTGTTTCGGGAATTATTAGTTGTGCAACAAAGTTTACTAAGCGAATTTCTTTTCATTTTTTTGCGACTTGTTCTTTTTTCTGGGGGAGAGGATTTTCCTCTTTTACAAACCAACGCTTCTAGAAGTTATTGACCCTAGCAGGGGAAGAATTTCCTGGAAACACCAGACCCCCTTGACTTTCTGTGCGGGCGCATTGCAAAAATTCCGCTTTCCCACCCTCGAGCTGACCTTTGAACTGAAAATAGTGGTGTTTTTCACCCGTTTGGGGTCGGTGACCGAAATTTTTGGTTTGTCGGCGGTCTGGGACAGAGAGGTTTTGGCTTGGAAGAAGAGAGGGCCTTGCCCGTTGGCTCTCGGCCGGGATGCGGAGCTTTTGAGGAAGAATGGTTGCCGGGCTACAGACGCAATTTTTTCTTTTAACAAATAA
The DNA here is from genome assembly GCA_013235015.1 of Araneus ventricosus. NCBI lineage: Eukaryota > Metazoa > Arthropoda > Arachnida > Araneae > Araneidae > Araneus > Araneus ventricosus. The sequence continues at coordinate 161,047 of BGPR01002412.1, read as the reverse complement.
CCCGGGTGGAGACCGCTGCTCCTGAGCTGCAACGCTTGTTAAGGGGCTTGTTGGAGGAGCTTCCGCTTGAGAGAGAGGCCTTGTCCCTGAAGAAAGAAGAATGCTAAAATAACTGAGAAAAGGACAGCGTGGTTTCTCCGGCGTGTTTTCCGGACTTTCCGAGGCCGGGGTTCTTGCCGTGGTGCTAGAAAATTTTGAAAGTGCTCCTGCATACGCGTCCTTGTGCATGAGAACTCCGTACTTAAAACGTACCTTCCTATGTGTTTCGCCAGTATGGGATTTCCTTCATCGTGCAACCGCACTGCTGCGCCTGCGCCAAAATCTTCATAAAAATTTATTCGGCAAGGAAATAAAAATTTAAATTCAAGAAGCAGAAACAATATATTTATCTGGGTCCAGAACATCGTACCTAAACCATGGGGAGCATCGAGTTATCCCCGACGCAGCATGCGTGTCACCATCGCGGAATTTCTATATTTCTTTTTATGCAGATGGTGCGACATGATGGATGTCTGCAAACACCAGCCCGAGATAAGTTTCTCTCTTTTGTTTTGAATTTTCATTTTCATTTTTTTTATTTTACATCCAGATTACCAGGATTAATTCTTGCAGTATGTTAATAATTTGAAGTTATCTTGTGGTAGGGTAATAATGTGAAGTACTCTAGCAGTTTGTAAATTAAGCACCATATCCGGATCATCAACATATGAACTATGATATTAAAATGATATATATATATATATATATATATATATATATATATATATATATATAGATAGATAGATAGATAGATAGATAAATGTTTTGTTTACAAAATGTCTCATGTGTAGGTGTAAAGGCAGCTACTGTGTTATTAAGATGTATTATCATATTGAGGAGAAATAATTTTGTAAACTTTTTGAATCATTTGAAAACATAAGCGTTGATAGAGCAGAACATATTGATAATGTATATCTTGAGAAATTGAAATATATGTGACATGAATTTAATAGGGGAATAATTTAATGATGACTGATGTGTGTAAAAAAACTTCTAAAAATATTTTTACCGTATAGTGAGATAATTGAGATGTGAAAACAACATTTATATATGTGAAACAACGTTTATATTTTAAATTACTTTTAAAGGTCTGATTATTTTTGTTACATGATATGTATGTTCTAAGTAGTTAAATATAAAAAAAAGTATTGTTGATAGGCATGAAATCTAGTAATGAAATTTTCAAGGATAGGATTAATAATAATAAATTAAGATTAATGGTTGGTGGCCACTATTATTTGAAATTTCTTTTGTAATGAACAATTGCTATTGAGATGAAGTTATATATATTTAATGTAAAAGATGCAGCATAAATTGATTGAGTTTTAAACACAAATGAATTTTAAGAATAAAATCCTTCTGTTTAAACTGGGTCGACCCTAAGCAAGAATAATATCTGATACATTGAATCAGTTTCCTTTTATTGTGTTTTATTAGTATTTGTTTTGGTGTTTGTGTTTTGAATTTTATTTTATGTATTAACTTTGATTATGAGGCATAATAAGAGATGAGTATCATATTGTGAAATGGTAGGGTTAATTTTGATGTTAATAAATGTCTTTAGTTTAAGGTAATTTGGTCTCTGATTTATTTGCCACCACTATGACACTGATGGAGGTAACTATTTGGTGTAACCTGGGTTAACTTTATAAAATATAATATCTAAAATTTTTATAAATATAAGACACAACGCAACTAAAGATCTTTATGAATTGTTTTGGTGTTGAATTTGGTGATTAATTTTAATGATTAATTAAGAACTGAAATTAAATTGAAGTTATGCTAAATTGTGACTAAAAATGAATTATTTGTTTGATCAAATGCTATTATACTTTCCTTGCACTTCTAAAAATGACTTCAGATCTAAGATTCTAGGAATCTAAAAGGTAAGTGTGATGAGTAAAAAGGAGTATTGTTTTTGTGATAAAGATATTCTTAGAGCAAAAAGGCATAAATAGTAGAAAAATGAAAAAGTTTATAGTTTTATAGTATTTAAAAATTCATAAATATAACATCTATTTAAAAGGTAAATAAATAATCTTTTCATTGCGACAGTATGCCAAACCGAAAAGGTTGTTTTTTACCTTGAAATTATTGATGTAATTCTTCTACGCGGAAGGAACAAACTTTGTGTGCTACCCAATGTTTGTCTTTAGTCCCCATTTTCATGCCAAAATAAGCAAAGTACACTTTTCCCACAAAATCCGAAATGTTTCTTTGTATTTTTTAACTGTATAGTAACCAAATATAGAGAACATAACGCCGTCTCGAACCCTCGAAGACGCTAACCGGTCTGGTCACCGAACGGTTTGATGGGCAAGACACGGGAATTATATTTAAGATAAATAAAAAAAAAACAGATATTTACACTATGTACAGCACAGGCGTTTACACTTTTACACTATTATTTGTTCTTTTCTTTAGATTTTTTTCTTTTTCTTTTTTTGGGCGGGGGGTAGGGAGATCTGGTTATTTGGCGTTTGTTGGATGAGCTCGCTGGAAAGTTGAAGGCCAGGGAGGCCTGAAGAGATATCTGCTTTCACTGAAGAATTTCACTATCCTACGAATTTTATGCCTGGAGACGAGGTTATTGGTGACTTTTTTCAGTCATTCTTGTTCGAAGTTTGGCGCTGGCTTCCTCATATGAGAAGATACTGTGAGGGCACACTCAGCGGCATAGCGAAGTGCCACCACAGCTGCATTGAACGCTGCCAGAGAGATGAAACCTTTTGAGGTAGGCAGGAAAGGGCCATGTTCAGAGAAGATGGCATCCTCTCTAATCCAGTTAGAACCACATATACAGCAGAAACAATCTGTTGAATTAACACATCCTCTGGAAGCCATTTCTCTCAACCGCATTACAAACTGTAAGTAAAAAGCTCTTCGGCTCAAAGCTCAGAATTAAATACAAGTGTGCCAAACTAAAATTAGAAAGACATCGACAGGGGAGTAGGGAAAATGGCAGGAAGGAGAATGACGGAGGGCCCAAGAGACATGCACCAACAAGCTATTGATCCGGTTTTCTTACTGTTGTCTTCAACAGACAGCCTAGAAGAAAATCTTAAATAAATAATAGTTTATTCTTTCTTGGATAGAATTTAAATAGAGCAAACTATTATTTAAAATCTCTAAATATGTTTAATATGTTCATCCAAATAATATAGTATTACTTTAAATTATACAAAATTAGTACACATTTGTCCTGTGATTTGTGATAAAACTATACATGACGGAATTTTTTAATTATTTTTCCAGCAATCGGCATCTCAAAATCTATAAAAACACTAATTATTTTTAAGACAGCTTTTTCTTTGCAGTCCTGTATAATTAACGAAAAAACACTGTTTATAAAACATCTATCATTTATTCATTTATTTGGCATTTTATGCTTTTTTTAATTAAGAAGAATTTTTCTTCTTAAGCATTATTTAAATTTTAAATTTTTACTAAAAAATTTTTTGGCACGTACACAAAAAATATTTGAGCGGACTTAAGATAAGACCGGATTCTTGACCCGAATGGGTACTTGTAAGCTGATTCTGGTATCGCATAAACATTGCGAACGCGTTCTTCTTCCGAGTTCTTGAGTTGCAACAGAAACAATTTAAAAGTCACGTAAATTTGGAAGATTATGTTAAAAACTAAAAGTTAACGTATTCAATTAAATCTTATTTATTTATTTGTAATTACGTTCTCTTTGTCTTTTTTATTTCAGTCATTTCTTGTTGAAAAGAAATTGAAATAAAAATCAAATTTTATTCATAAAAAAAAGCTAGGATAGCTTGGATCCTAGGGACACCTCCCTATTTTGCCTCTACGATACGCATAAGCGGCTGTCGATACATTCTACTTTGAAACCATTAACTACTATTTATTCACAAATTCACGGATGTTTTTGTTTTGTTCAGTATAATTTGAGAGCCAGCGCTCTAAACTAGAGACCCCCCAGAGGAGACGGATTTCGGAAATGATAAGAAATGAAATTATTCTAAAAATTTAAATTTAAAAAACCCTGGTAGAAATGAAAAAAGACAAAGAATTGTCGAACACTATTTCTTCTCCAGTTAATTAATCTACGATAGTTATATTTGTTGCATACTTCTTTAAACTATTGATTTGTTTCAAGAAATATATTTTTCCCGCAAAAAGAAGTTTATCAAATTCAGCATTACGTTGAAAATAATTGATCTTGAGCACACAGAGTGCTTTTAATAATTCGCACCAAGATGAATTTTTCAATTGTGAGAATTGTCGCGATAAAATTTCCTCAGCTACAATAGTTTTAGGCGATACTTGTACAGATTGTTTAGTTTAGTTTAGTTATATTTACGTCCCGTTTTGAAGCAACACGAGGGCTATTTTGGGACTGACCTCGTCATTCTGAACCGCAGTCAGAAGACGGGGACGACACCTAAGCGGCGCCCCCCCCCTCCGAACCTCCGCACCACACCAAAGGGAGGACGTTTGGCCCCCTACGTATGATTTAACGTGCAACACACCCAATACGTGCACACACTTTATCTTCAAATTTCCATGCCATGCCAACAGAAGAACAAACCATGCATAAGCGTTCATTTAAATTATCTTTGGATTATTCTAAACGAATTGAAAACTGCACATTTTTAAAAATTCTATACTCGATAAAATTTTGCAATCCAGTTTATACAAACTGATACAATTCATGGTCATAACTTACTCTTAAAAGCCGTTTATAACTTTGCGGATCTCTTTTATAATCTTAAATAGTAATCTGTTCTTTTCTCACGCAATGCAACCTATCTTCTTTCTAAAGTAACACCGACTTTACAAAGCAACACAAAAAAAGGAAAGTGAGAAATCGAATGCGAGGGAACTTTCCAAACACCCCATTCATTACTGATCTGTTCATCGCAACCCATTGTTACTTCATTTAACACAAGCCTCACACACCAATCAGTTTCACCCGCGAACTCGCAACAGCAGAGGTCTGAGAAAGGCAAAGTTTGGTGGCCAATTTTTTTGTTCCTCCCAAGAAAGCGGCAGTAATTATGCGGGGACGCGAGGTGTTTCCGTCATCCCGGCCGCATGCGACCTCCTTCGCAGGCAAGGCATTCAGCAGGCCGAAGCAAGAGAAATCGGAAC
>BGPR01002412.1:119788-142356 GCA_013235015.1 Araneus ventricosus | reverse complement strand
CGGTTATTTTGAGCGGTTATAACCGGGAGTGAAAAAAACCGGAATAAAAGAAAATCGTTTATTTTGAGAGGTTACAACCGGGAGTGAAAAAATCCGGAATAACCGAAAACCGGTTATTTTGAGCGGTTACAACCGGGAGTCCAAAGCAGAATTTTCGCTTTAGTATTCATTTCATTGCCTATTTTATCTCACCTGCTTCAAAGTAATATTTTTTTGAAACGTGGCAACAGATATTTGATTTCAGGTTTGTTGGTTTGTTTCACTTTCTCGTATACGAAGTATACAAAGAGAAAGTATTGTAATCGTCAAAAAAATTCGAACTCGAGATTTTGACGAATCTCCGCTTAGAAAGTATACGAGAAAGTTTAATGGAGACCACTCCCGCTGGTTTTAATAAATATGCATGCTTGTTTGAAATCTATATAGTGCATTTAATTTGATGTGTCAGACAATATATATGTACAGTTTTTCATTGCATATATCTACAAGTGTAAATTTTAACGGGAAATAGATTTAATAAAATTTGACGACTTCGAAAATATGGGTGAGGTGTTTGTTTGCATCCATCGTTTAACACGAAAAAATATTTCGCTCCTTTCAGTTTCGTGTTAAACGTTTTTCACTGTATTTTCAAAACAAGTATGACATTTCTGAAGATTTAAAAAAAAGCCCTCAAAGAAGAACTTTAAACAGTATGCTATTATTCGTTAAAATTAACCGTTTCCCTGAAACGACCACTTATCGTGTTTCTCACACCTGAAAATGTCGGTTATTTCATTCAATTTCCAGTCAGAATGGTATTTAACTCCATTCCCCAAATGTAACGAAAACTACTATTGACCTATTACGCAAATTCTGCGGAACCGCCGATGACAGCAAAAATATTAATCCGAAACAAATGACAGCGTAACGGATGTCCGACTGTCAGTACTGCACGTGGTGTGCGGAGTTGCTTCATCGGCCATCTGTGACATCGCGAAGTAACGCACGTCCGAAAATACTCCAGAATTTGGAAGATCTATTTTCCGATGACACAAATAATAATTATCGAGTTCGTTTCTTTTCTGCAAAAGATGCAATCTTGGGTTGCTCCGCTCTTTAATCCGCTCCTTCTATGTGTCTGTCGAAGCTCCATAGCGGAAAAAATGATGGAATTCTTTACGCAGTGTTGCATTCGAACTGAATATCAATGCGAAGTTTATGCTAAGAGAACGTTTTTATATACTTTTATTCAAGTTGGCTTGTTCCAAGTTTGTAAAGATGGAATTTTAGAGTCGATTTTTAATTTATCTGCCGATGTTCTAGAATTTCGAAATTTTCTACACTTTTGCGTTTCCGATGACGATGCACTTTCAGAACCTATTATCCGGTTAATCGATTATTTAAATTAAATTTTGATATAATAGTTGCAGTGCCACCTGGTGTGAAATTTGAGAAAAAAAATCGACTTCCGTAATATTTATAATGATGATTTAGAAATTAAAGCCTAAAAATTGAAAATAATTAAAATGAAAAATTATAGTTTCTAGTACGCTAATAATTGCGCATTTTAAAAAATGTTTTTAAAGCGGAATTATTCACATCTCGCTGTGTTTATATTGGCGGATGATGAAGGAAAAAAAAGACATCTCGTTTTTAACTAATATTATTACAAATTTCATTGCAGCTAAAACTACTTATTACTTTCTCCAATGCGAGTCATAAAAAGTATAGATATCATTAAAAATTTGACCTTGAGATTTGATGATCTCCACATAAAAGGCCCCCCGGAGACGGAAAAATGAATTTTGGGAATTATGTCTGTCTGATTGTGAACACGATACCTGGAAAACGTAGCGGTCTAGAGGGATGAAATTTGGTATGGAGCCTTTACACCAAAATTGTAGACGTGTTTTGCATGAAATCCGTCGAAGGGAAGACAGCCCGTCTGTCTGTCTGTGTGTTTGTGGACGCGATAAATCGAAAACGCAGCGAACCAGAAGAATAAAATTTGACTCTTAGTCTTGTCATAAGAATATTAAGTCTGTGTTTAATATTGGGCCAAGTCCATGAAAGGGGTAATACCCTGTCGATAAACGGCTCTCGTCATTTTGAACCGCGGTCACATGACGAGGAACTCCACCTGAGCTGTCACCTCCCTTTCCTAACTTCCGCACCACACCAGCGGGAAGGCGTTTGACCCACGACGCCAGATTTAAGTGCACTAGGCCCACATCTTCGGTGCAATCGGGCTTCGTATCTAGAATCCACCGAAGCGAATCCTTTCAACCAGCCACCTCGGCCTTGAACCATTTATAAGAGTTTAAAAAAAGCAAAGACAATTTTCATATAACATTTTTTTTTCCACACAAGAAGAATAACTACACACATCACTTTTATACACTTTTGGTATAGCTTCCGCATCCCTTCTAAAAGGAAGGTTTTGGGCTGCTCACGACGAAAGTGTGATAATCCGATGGCGCTAGTTCAGGGCCTACGTAGGAAGGGGCTATTGTCTAAGGGAGTGAAAACTAACTCTTTCTATTACTTTTAATGAACTAGAAATATTACCCACAAATGGAATTATAACGCATCTTACTTGAAATAACAACTAATTGATTATCTTAAAAAAAAACACTGAAACAAAATGAATGGTTTCTATTTCTGTTGTATGTATTACTGTGATTTTGTGAATAACGTATGTGTGAACGACGTGACGGAATGGATCACGTCATTTTGAACCGCGGTCACATGACGGGGAACTGCACCTCAGCTGGCACCTCGCTCTCCAAACTTACGCACCACACCAGCGGGAGGACGTTTGGTCTCCAACTTCAAATCTGCCGTGCACCAGGTCATATACACGGCGGATCTTCGGTGGAGTCGGGTTTCGAGCATGGATTCCCCTCCGCCGATGCCTTGCCACTAGGACACCGCGGCCCCTCGAAGTGGAGCACGTTCGACAAGTTCAGTTTGTTATGTCGTCCGTACACCAACACTGTTGATCACAGAATTTGGACCAAATCGGTCTAATGGAAGATGTGTTGTTTCGACCTGCATGCTAGATCAACTTCACTATAGTATGTCGAATCTAACACAAAACGCGATTTGTATATTGTGGTAATATACAAATCGAGATAGAACATTCCCAATTTTTAAAGTAAAGTATGCTGACATATTTACTATCTTAAGGCGGTGGATGGATTATGGAGACGACGCCTGAGCCGGCACTCCCCCTCCATATTTCCACACCCCATCAGCAGGAAGGTGTTTGAGCCCGATGGATTTAACGCGTATTTGGGAACAATATTTAACGTGTCGACACTCCCCCTCCGTATTTCCACACACCATCAGCAGGAAGGTGTTTGAGCCCGATGGATTTAACGCGTATTTGGGAACAATATTTAACGTGTCGACACTCCCCCTCCATATTTCCACACCCCATCAGCAGGAAGGTGTTTGAGCCCGATGGATTTAACGCGTATTTGGGAACAATATTTAACGTGTCGACACTCCCCCTCCATATTTCCACACACCATCAGCAGGAAGGTGTTTGAGCTCGATGAATTTAAAGTGTATTTGGAATCGGGTGTCTAACCCACGATCCTCTGGTCCAGAAGCCGAGACTGTATCTTCAAGGCCCCCCCCCCCTTATACTCTAACATCTCGCATGGGCTGATTTTTATCATTAAGTGACTCCAGGCTATCTCCTAGTGGCGCCAAAACAGTGGGGGTGCGTGTGCATCAACTGAAAATGAATTTGTTTTTCATTTCCTCTCCTTATAATAAATGTTGGATTGCAAATGTATTTAATTCTAACTGTACACTTATTGTTATGTATGTTAATGTATTATTGATGCTCACAATGCAGGTCAATGAACATTATTGAATTGTTTTTCCTTTCTGAGCAATTAAAACGTTTCGTAATCCTTAACAGTCGTCCCGTATGCCGTTCGTGCATCGAATTATCCCATTTTTAGTCTTATAAAGTAAAATTTAATCATTAATTAGCTTTATAATTTGGCACAAAAAGTGCGTAGAATCCATAAGCATCTCAAGTATTCTATGCCTTCTTAGATGAATGAAAACGACAGCCCCTTTCCGAAACAGAAGGCGTCATCTTATTAGATAGCCAAGAAAATGAAGCTGTTCGGGGTTAATTTAAAAAAAGTTTATTTATCAAATTGTATATTTGACTATATTACGTCTGAACATGCGTGTGAATATATAAGTGTGTATTAGTAAGGCCGCGTAATATTTTCTCTGCCTAGGGGCGTGCAAACTTTTCTTTCTCCAGGGGCGCTTGAATTTGTCCTTACCTAGGGGAGCCTGGTATCCTTGCCCCTTGACATACGATTTTATGTGTTTACCTCTCAAATTAGAAAATGCAATTTGGAGCATTCTTGCTATTTCCATCCACAACACCCGAGATACTTAATAGAGTCCGAGTGATTTTTGTCACTTAAATCGATAGTTGCCTTGGCTCAAAGACAGATTGAAATGTGAACAGTTCTGTGATTCGATGCCCGAGTCAGACATGTCAGTGCAGGCGAAGGGGTTAGAAAGAATGGAAGAGACATTTTTAGCTTGCTCCTTTCGGGGGAAAAATATAAAAATATATAAATTTCTACGCACGAATTACCTTAAACAGGATACTTTTTAACTCTGGCCATTTTTATGATCAACAATAACTTATGCACTGACTCGGATATCCTTCAAACTAACTAGATATCTCATGCGGATCTCGAAAGAGTTATTAGTAATGCCTAACGCAAAGAGCATCAGGACTTGATAGCAAAAGTTCGAACTGATTAAGTTTGTTTTGGCATGTTGGCATACAAATCCTACTTTGCGTTTGTAAGCCGATTCGGTTCAGTGAGATGAAAGCGGGTTAGGTTGATTTTAATAATTTTATAATTTAAAAATTCGTTTTTGTATTTGCATAAAAATTAGAAACAAGAAAAAAAATTGGATTATTGTGTGCCTATGCTTTTTTAAAATTATGTCACGCTTCCGTTATATTTAATATCCGTTATATATCCGTAAAATATATAACATTAAAATAATTGCGTTTAATAGGGATAATAACATAGGCCTCCCATTAAAATACGTTTTGGAAATTATTTTCCAGTGCTGATTTCAAAAATGATATCAATTTTTTTTTCTATCACGCAAGTTTCTTTCACAAAACGATTTCATATTTTGGGAGAAATAGCTAAAATCAAAATATTGTGTGATTATTATTTTTATTTTTTCACCTCATAAATTTGGGAATTGTATTTTTTCCCGTCTAGCTTAAAAGCGTAAGTTTAATTCCTTCCTAATAATATTTTTTCGCTTTCCGAACAAGCTCATTTGAATAATTGTTGTGTCAGCGGAAAGATAGCGAGAGTAAGAAGCTACGGGTTCTCTTCCCTGATGGCAGGGCCGCGATGGGCGATGGCTAATAATCTTTTAAACGTAATGTAAGTTGATATTTAACCAAGTAACTAATAATGTCTATACCCTAAATCTCTCTCTTCTCAAATATGTAAATAGTCATCTGTGTAAATACCTTTCTCATATTATGTTTTATAAATAAATAATTGAGTTTTAACTACAGTTTCTCCTCCTTTATCTTTGGTGCATTTTCCCCTAGAGTGTTTCTTAGATGAAGTATTTTTATCTGTAGGCGGGTTTGGGATTTAACCACCCAACCTAACTTCCTATCGAATTGTTGGCTTCGGCAGCGATAGGAAGAATTGATTTACCATAGAATTGGTTGCTACAGCCGGGATTTTATTTCCCTACAACCCACCCCTTCCTATAGAGTTGGTTGCTACAGCCGGGATTATTTCCCCTGCAACCGTTCTCTACATAAATACACATTTTACATTTATATTCTAACTTTGTTATGATTTAAATGAAAATGAGTTTATAAAAAATGTTGCAGAACTTTATAGTAGGTTTTTCTCTTTTTCTGAAAACCGCTTTTTCCGTTCTTCTTCTGGTGAATTTTTCGGGATTGTCTCTCGTCAACGTCCAGCAATAATCGCCTATCGCGTTGATATTCCCACCTTCCTTTTTGTGTAATCTTTCCATTGGTGAAGTTTTTCCTGACTACACCTAAATTTCCAGGGAAATAATCCAGGTGCGAATGGAGAAAATGAACTTTTGAGTTTATATCACACCCTAATTTCTCGAAATTTGCTGACATTTCTTCTATAATAGATGTCTAGTTTTTATGTCTTTGGTTTTCAAGAATGTTTCTAAGGATCACTAAGTAAAAAGAATTAAATTGTTTAGTTACACTAACTTCCCGTTTTGAAGTTACACCAGGGCTGTTTTGGGGCGGATTTCAGATGGCACTCCTTCTCCAAACTTTCAAACCGCACCAAGGGGAAGATATAGAACAAGAAGCGGATCTTTCGTGAAATTGCGTCTCTAACCCACGGCCCTCCGGTCCTAGCGCTGAGACATTGCCTCTCATAAGGCTGATATCAGTAAAATGGGATTATTTCACGAGAAACCCCAGTTATATAGCAAATTTGATGCGCATCCTTACCTTATGCTGTGCTGAGACATCGCATCCTTTTTCCTCCTGCAAGATTCGTAGTGAATTGTTAAATTAAACCGGCGCGGTGTATTTGACTTGTGTCACGTGACTATGAACTGTCTCTTTTGCCAAAATATAAATGCAGTCGAACCCCACCATAACGAACCAATCGAGAGGTCCGCTATCACCGAGGGTTCTCTCTATCCGATTTTGCGAATATTGGCTACACGAGATTTTCTATAATCCTTAAATACATTTCCTGTGCTGAGTAAATCAATTACATTAAATTACAATTAGCAATGAGCTATAATAAATTAAAATAAGTATTTGCTTTTAAAATATTGAACAGAGAAATGAATCGTACTTACATTTATATTTCTTAAGTATGAAAATAAGTAGTGGTTTTTCGTTAAAAGATCTGAAACTAAGTTGAAAAGTAGGAATTTTGGTTCAGTGTGTCGGAATCCCTTGCTTTTGAAGACCGTTGCAAGCATTTAGAGAATACATTAGCGGCGCAGGAGTTCGGTTACGATCATTTGAAAAGTCCGTTATAACCGAGGGATCGTTATATCCCGGGATGGCTAAACAGGGGTAAAAAAATAAGCAAAGTAACTCTTGCTGAACAATGCAAATGGTTTCAGCTTCGAAAGATCTCTGATCCGGTACGAAAGAAAAGGAACGTGTTAACTACCTCCCTTTTTGGCATTTTCGAGCGCAGATGTGTTTTTTTCCCATTCCGATGAGCGAGCTCCTCAGTTCAGGACGAGAAGAACATTGTTTCCCGTTCCGCTCCAGATGCATCCTCGAGGTGTTCCGATTTCTCTTGCTTCGGCCTGCTGAATGCCTTGCCTGCGAAGAGGAAGGAGGTCGCATGCGGCCGGGATGACGGAAACACCTCGAGTCCCCGGATAATTACTGCCGCTTTCTTGGGAGGAACAAAAAAATTGGCCACCAAACTTTGCCTTTCTCAGACCTCTGCTGTTGCGAGTTCACGGGTGAAACTGATTGGTGTGTGAGGCTTGTGTCAAATGAAGTAACAATGAGTTGCTATGAACAGATCAGTAATGAATGGGGTGTTTGGAAAGTTCCCTCGCATTCGATTTCTCACTTTCCTTTTTTTGTGTTGCTTTGTAAAGTCGGTGCTACTTTGTAAAGAAGACAGGTTGCATTGCGTGAGAAAAGAACGGATTACCTTTATATTTAAGATTATAAAAGAGATCGCAAAGTTATAAACGGCTTTTAAGAGTAAGTTATGATCATGAATTGTATCAGTTTGTATAAACTAGATTGCAAAATTTTATCGAGTATAGAATTTTTAAAAATGTGCAGTTTTCAATGCGTTTAGAATAATCCAAAGATAATTTAAATGAACGCTTATGCATGGTTTGTCCTTCTGTTGGCATGGCATGGAAATTTCAAGATAAAGTGTAGTCCGTTGTGTATTGGGTGTGTTGCACCTTAAATCATACGTAGGGGGCCAAACGTCCTCCCTTTGGTGTGGTGCGGAGGTTTGGAGGGGGGGGGGGGGGGTCAGGTTAGGTGTCGTCCCCGTCTTCTGGGTGCGGGGCAGAATGACGAGGTCAGTCCCAAAATAGCCCTCGTGTTGCTTCAAAACGGGACGTAAATATAACTAAACTAAACTAAACAATCTGTACAAGTATCGCCTAAAACTATTGTAGCTGAGGAAATTTTATCGCGACAATTCTCACAATTGAAAAATTCATCTTGGTGCCTATTATTAAAAGCACTCTGTGTGCTCAAGATCAATTATTTTCAACTTAATGCTGAATTTGATAAACTTCTTTTTTTGTGGAAAATAAATATTTCTTGAAACAAATCAATAGTTTAAAGAAGTACGCAACAAATATAACTATCGTAGATTAATTAACTGGAGAAGAAATAGTGTTCGACAATTCTTTTCTTTTTTCATTTCAACCAGGGTTTTTTTAATTTAAATTTTTAGAATAATTTCATTTCTTATCATTTCCGAAATCCCTCTCCTCTGGGGGGTCTCTAGTTTAGAGCTCTGGCTCTCAAATTATACTGAACAAAACAAAAACATCCGTGAATTCGTGAATAAATAGTAGTTAATGGTTTCAAAGTAGAATGTATCGACAGCCGCTTATGCGTATCGTAGAGGCAAAACAGGGAGGTGTCCACAGGATCCAAGCTATCCTAGCTTTTTTTTATGAATAAAATTTGATTTTTATTTCAATTTCTTTTCAACAAGAAATGACTGAAATAAAAAAGACAAAGAGAACGTAATTACAAATAAATAAATAAGATTTAATTGAATACGTTAACTTTTAGTTTTTAATATAATCTTCCAAATTTACGTGACTTTTTAAATTGTTTTTGTTGCAACTCAAGAACTCGGAAGAAGAACGCGTTCGCAATGTTTATGCGATACCAGAATCAGCTTACAAGTACCCATTCGGGTCAAGAATCCGGTCTTATCTTAAGTCCGGTCAAATATTTTTTGTGTACGTGACAAAAAATTTTTAGTAAAAATTTAAAATTTAAATAATGCTTAAGAAGAAAAATTCTTTTTAATTAAAAAAACATAAAATGCCAATAAATGAATAAATAATGGATGTTTTATAAACAGTGCTTTTTCGTTAATTATACAGGACTGCAATGAAAAAGCTGTCTTAAAAATAATTAGTGTTTTTATATTAGAGTGTTTTTTATTAGTTTTATTTAGTGTTTTTATTTAGTTATTTTAATTAGTGTTTTTAATTAGTTTTTTTTGAGATGCCGATTGCTGGGAAAATAATTAAAAAATTCCATCACGTATAGTTTTATCACAAATTACAGGACAAATGTGTACTCATTTTGTATATTTTAAAGTAAAGCTATATTATTTGGATGAACATATTAAACGTATTTAGAGATTTTAAAAAATAGTTTGCTCTATTTAAATTCTATCCAAGAAAGAATAAACTATTATTTATTTAAGATTTTCTTCTAGGCTGTCTGTTGAAGACAACAGTAAGAAAACCGGATCAATAGCTTGTTGGTGCATGTCTCTTGGGCCCTCTCCCCTCCGTCATTCTCCTTCCTGCCATTTTCCCTACTCCCCTGTCGATGTCTTTCTAAATTTAGTTTGGCACACTTGTATTTAATTCTGAGCTTTGAGCCGAAGAGCTTTTCGCTTATAGTTTGTAATGCGGTTGAGAGAAATGGCTTCCAGAGGATGTGTTGAATCAACAGAGTGTTTCTGCTGTATATGTGGTTCTAACTGCATTAGAGAGGATGCCATCTTCTCTGAACATGGCCCTTCCCTGCCTACCTCAAAAGGTTTCATCTCTCTGACAGTGTTCAATGCAGCTGTGGTGGCACTGAAACGGCACTTCGCAATGCCACAGAGTGTGCCCTCACAGTGTCTTCTCATATGAGGAAGCCAGCGCCAAGTTTCGAACAAGAATAGTTGAAAAGAGTCGCCAATAACCTCGTCTCCAGGCAGAAAATTCGTAGGATAGTGAAATTCATCAGTGAAAGCAGATATCTCTTCCGGCCCCCCTGGCCTTCAACTTTCCAGCGAGCTCATCCAACAAACTCCAAATAACCAGATCTCCCTAACCCCCGTCCAAAACAAAGAAAAAGAAAAAAAATCTAAAGAAAAGAACAAATAATAGTGTAAAAGTGTAAATGCCTGTGCTGTACATAGTGTAAATATCTGTTTTTTTTTAATTTATCTTAAATATAATTCCTGTGTCTTGCCCATCAAACCGTTCAGTGACTAGACTGGTAGCGTCTACGGGGGTAAGAGACGGCGTTCTGTTCTCTATATTTGGTGCCTATACAGTAAAAAAAAACAAAGAAACATTTCAGATTTTGTGGGAAAAGTGTATTTTGCTTATTTTGGCATGAAAAGGGGACTAAAGACAAGCATTGGGTAGCACACAAAGTTTGTTCCTTCCGTGTAGAAGAATTACATCAATAATTTCAAGGTAGAAAACAACCTTTTCGGTTTGGCATACCAATGGTTTGTACAGAGTATGTAATCTGATGATTGCTATTTTTGTACATGCTAGGTGAAGGTTTCAATCTAAAGAACGAAAAGAAGATATGTCATCCCTATCATTCCCATATGCCATGCACCCTGTCCCTCATGGACCCCGTATACTAGTCCGTTCCCTCCAGATAAATTGGAAAATACTGATTCTTACAAAATTGTGCCTTATAAAACAATTTGTTAAAGCATTACTAAAAGAAGATTGTTTAAAATACCTTTGAGAACAGTTCCTGGGTTTTTCGAAATCAAGGGTGAAGGATGGGGTATTTGTAGATCCTGACGTCTGAAAACTGATGAAGAATGAAAACTTTGAATTCAAAATGAAAACAAACAGGAGAAAAGCCTGGAAAACAGTGAAACTAAAAACAAGCTACCACAGACCCTTGCTACATGCGATAAACTTGTGATTTATTTATTCTGTAACCATTATACTACTCTGTGTAAATATTGCATTAAAGAGATTGATAATTAAATTACATATTAATACGAAATATTTGTTTTATGATTTGGTCCCGACGTTTTCACGAAAAATCTACTTCGCGGATCCGAACTGAGCCTTTCTTATGTTTTTATGTTTGACCGGAACCTCCGCTCCTCAAAAGCATTTCGTTAAATAGAACAAGCCTACGTTCGAAGTGTTAGCGAAGTGTGTCACTGGCATTGAAATAATGAGTTGCACCTCTTTAATTATGCCGTGGTCCTCGACAATACTTACCACTGAGGCGCATCCTCTTTTCCGACGTTTCGAATAATGTAGGTGTGTTACACTTTTTACGATCTTATCGGGAGATATTTTTTTTAAACCGCAATTTCTTGCTACGATACTCGAGTTTATTGGACTTTATTTTTTCCCCTGTTTTTTAAAGAAAAAAGTGTATCTTTTTTTCCGAATGTTTTTGATGTCTTTCCGTTACGGTTAATACATAAGAGATTCGAAAGGCGATAAATGGAAGAAAATCGTTGCTACTGATCGCCGCATGATTTGTTCCGGTAAAATCTGAGAATTATAAGGCTAATGTAAAACGTTTTATGTGGATGTCAATATCTACGAGACTTATCACCTATTTGATTGATACGACCTTCTTGAAACGATTAAAAGTCATCGAATTTGTCGGAAAGCTTGCTGTCATAGGGATAGGTTACGTATTGAGTAACGATCCAACAACAGAAGGGTTCATTTCAGTTTGAAGCATAGCGTGATTACTGTTTACAGAACATTAAATGCCCATTTCAAATCAATTTAAAAAATGATCCTACGATAAAATTAGCTTTTGATTTAATGAAAATTGTCCATATTCCGGCTGTCGACATAATCATCAATCGTAGCTCTATTCAAACTGAAGGTCAAATGTTGTTGAAGTGAATATTAATTGACTGAAATTTGATAATGTCACTGATGGAGACAGGAAAAATTAAACCTACTTCAATAGCGTAAAAAGGGCAAGCAGAATAACAGAAAAGGAAATTCTGCTTTTACAGGAATGACGCTAGAGTTTGCCCGACAGGGGGGCACGATCTCCCCGACAGGGAGGACGAGTGTAATGAAACTGGTCTCAAATGTTCGCCAGATTATTATTTATCAACTACAGTTGAATACCCCGTACAAAAATTTTCCCCGACGGAGGGTACAGCATTCCCGACAGGGGGCCCCCTCGGTCGCCCCTCTGGCGCCATCCCTGCGCTTTTATTTCACAATTTATTCCACATTTATAAAACTTGGATTTTTTCGCCCCCTTTCTGATGTGCTGGAGTTTTCAAATCTTTCAAAAAGAAAATTCGCTATTTTAGTATTTTCATAACTTAAATATCAGCTAATCGCTTAATTTAAGTAAATTTTGATTCCATTCGAGTGGCCCCAACTGGTAGTGCATTTTTTTTAAAAAAAATAAGTGATGCCAAGATGGCAAAATATTTACAATAATGAATTATGAGTTTCTCAACGCCTGCTATGCTTTTAACATGGTCACTCTAATTTAACGTGAGAAAGAAAGCGGAGTTTGTTCCGTGGTGATCAGACGCCCCTCATTAACCTCGGCATCGGCTCTTTACGCCAAAGATAAGAATTATCGCGCATTTCTCCCGAATTTGAATCCATTGTCCCATGTTGTCCAGTTTGTGTTTGTTCATATGAAACAATAACCCTCCGTTAGTCGCAATACCTAATCGATACACACGCGATTCGCACCTATTAGCCGTTTCTGAATAATAAATGGAATTTTTATTATAGAATACTCATTCACTTTCCCATAAGGAATAATTATTATTGGTATTAGGGAGAAATGATTGAAACCGAAAGAGTGTATCATAGAATAGATTTAAATCTGCACGATACATTGCGACAAGGATGAAAGCGTCTGCGGCTGACGAAAGGTTACCCGTATTTAATTTTCGTGAAAGTTAGCTTTTGAGAAATTCTTCTTCGCAACCTTTACTCTACGTAGAATGATCATCTAAAGATATCCAAAGTAGAACTTGAAGGCAAAATAGCGCCCGCACCTCATAGCAAAATATATTTGTGCTTCATTGTGTCTTCCTGGTTTTTTTTTAATAATTTAACAATGAACGTTTCCGTTGTATCTGATTTTTATCTATCTATTTATTTACTGGATTTTTTTTCAAATATTTTCCTCCGTCATATCTGGGATGGTGCGTCCGTATGTGCGTATGCTTGGAATGAGGAATTTTCATGAGAGTTCGTTTTTGTTTAGTTTTTCAAATTTCAAAACACACGCACAAATAAAACACATTGCTAAAATAGTTTGTATTATTAGGAACGGAATTTAGGCTCTACAAGTTAATGTGTTTTGATTTTTAAAATTTTATTTATTTTTGTGTAGGGGAGACTGGGTCGAGTTTGTTACAGGGGCAAGTTTACACAAGGCTTATATTTCACATATCGTTGGTCGGGGAGCACTACATGTCGTTTCAGAGAAGTGTCTCGGCCTCCATTATTACTCACGCAAGTTTGGAGTCGGTCTTGAGAGTGGATCGTGAAGTGGACAACTTTTTCTGATTTTTTACCGTTTTAGTAAATTTTTACCCTTACTTATTGGATTTGATAGAGCTCCTACTATTTGAATATTATAACTTATTATGGATTATCCTCTTAGGTTGTTCCTTTGCTTATTTTAAGGTATTTAGTTGATTATTTTATTATGAATAAAGCTTATATGCCGAGTTATAACAAAAAATGGCGATGAGGCAAGTTTACGCACAGTGTATGGGGCAGGTTTCCACAGTGTGTAAACTTGCCCCATCGCCATTTTTTTGTTATAATTGGCACAAGTGGCACTTGCATTGCAAAGTCATTCCCAACACCTGAAGATGTGAGGCCATTTCAAAAAGCAGGGCCAAGGAAAAGAAGTAACAGAGGTAGGAAAAAAAGGCAAACACCAATTCTTAGAGATACACCTGAGAAAAATGCTTTACAAATATAGAAGGAGAAATCAATAAAGAGGAAATTAGCATAAGCCCATCATACTATGTCTCAGACAGTGAGCTCCACTAGAACACGTTATTACAATGAAAAAAACAAACAGTGTGGATTAAAAATTTTTAAATAAGAAAAACTTTGTTCTGAAAGAAAATCTGGGAAATTTTGAGCTTAAAAAGAAACATAAAACCAAGAAAACTTTTGATTCTGATGAAGATTAAAATTGCCTGTTTTTTTACTGTTTAAATCAATACGAAGAATCAAGATCTGGCGAACAATGGGTACGATGCACCGAATGTAAGAGGTGGGCTCATGAGGCAATAGCAATTACCAATTTTTACCAATTATTAATTACCAATTACAAATTATTACCAATGGCAATTCAAAATATTTTGTTTGTATAAATTGTGAGAGTGATTTTGAAAACTATTAGGGTTCACCGTAATTGTTTATAATCTATTATGTACTTTTAGAAATAAACTAGGTTTCTTTGGATTTAATTTGTTGTATTTTAATCACTGTAAGCGTTCTATTTAATCATTTTTGGTAGTGTGTAAACGTGCCCCAGGCAGTGTTTAAAATTGCCTCGGTCCTGGGGCAAGTTTACATAGGTGATGTCATGGTAAAGAAAATGGTATAAGTACAAAAATATAATAATTTAAAGTACTTAAAAATATACACTACATGCCTTAAAATCTAACTAATTAATTGGTAATGAAAATGAAAGAAATACTTTAAAGCTTTAAAACAGAAAAATAAAAGTTTAAAAAGTGTGTAAACCTGCCCCGGTCTCCCGTACTTTCAGAATCAAAAGGGAATGTCAAATTGACAAAACTGAGCACCATTCGCACCTTGCATTTAATCGAGGTGTTAAAGTGATCGAAGCTGCTGGCGAGATTTGTGCTGCGTAGGGCGAAGGTGCGATGCCTCTATGAACGGTGGTTTTCGCGCTTCAAAAATGGAACCACGAGGACAGACCAATCAAATGATTTCGATGAAAACCCACATCAAACGAGAGAAATTACAAAAAAAAGAAAATTTGAAATAAATTCAAGTAAAATGCTCACGAATTATTCCTCAACCCAATAGAAAATCCCGGATTGAAATTCTCAAAATTTAGTACAACCCAGTTTGGAACTCGAAACCCTATTTAATATTATTAGAAAAAAAAAAAAAACTCATTTATTCCACTACCTATTCCACTTCAGACACATTGTCCGCTTAAGAACACTCGAGGATCCACCCCCGTTCTCCATATTCAAGGCCACATCCTGTTTCACTATTTGCAGCCGATCCTGCGAGAAAGAAGAGCCGGCAGAAACTGAAAGAAACCCTCTCTCGCACAAAAGCGATCGGGGTCGACGCATTTAATTAGTTTTCTTGCTCGGACATGCCGCAATTAGAAGTGTGCCACCTGTGCGATGAGCTAGATCCTCGCGAAATCTGGGGGTGTTCCGCAGCGCTCTCGATAGGCGAAGGGTTACTTACCGGGAGTTCCGTCCGTGACCATCGACAAATTTTCGCCAAATTTCTTTTTTCGGATGGGTATTCCAGTAACCTATATCTTTCTGGTCGAGGGATGTTGGCGGGGGCTGCATCTGGGTTAACTAGATGTCTAGAAATGGAACGCGCTTTCCAACAAAAGAAAAGTAGGGTGTTTTGATTATGCACGAGGTTGGCATCTGTTGATGCAAAGATGGCTGTAACGGCCATTCGAAGCGAAATTTTCACTCGTTTCGGGGAGAACAATGGAAGCGGAATTGTGAGGTGTGCGTTTTCCCTTTCTGGAATAGGAACGCAAATTCTTGTAGACGCTATCATATGGGCACAGATGAACGTGGCTGATTCGGAGTTCACGGGAAACAATGAAAATTCGATTTTTCAAAAAAAGTCGAATGAAGAAAAATTGTGTCTAAAATGAGCCCGGCAGGAGAAAACGACAATTTTGAAACTAAAAAGCATAGCAAAAATTTAATTTTAATATGTAACAGTTTTAATAAACAATACACGATTAATGAATAAAATGGCAAATAATTTATTAAATAAAAAAATAATAATTATAATTAAAAAATTATAACTAATAATTTTAGTGTATAGGTAGGAGAAATTTTAAACCTGTGTACAACACGTTGAATACAATAGTTGAACTATTGAACTTCAAAATGAATAGTTCATTAGACATCTAATGAGATTAAAGTTTCTTATAAAGAGGAGAAATTTTTCATTGCGCTTTTGAATGAAAACATCGTTCAGCAGTGAAGCCCTCCACCGAATCAAGGACCTTAAAAAGGTGTTCACTGAAGACCTTAAACGATTCGGAAATAAAAGCAATATTTTACAATGTTCAGTTTCGACAACCACGGGCACATCTTATCATTTTGGTGGTCTTCACTCAGCACGACACTCTCGCTTATCTCCAAGGGCTCGTGGATCGCAGTTTAAGAATCTCCGTTTTTGGACAAGTTTTCTTATCTTGTAGTCGTGTTCCTTCTCCATCACAACCGTTTCATTTGTTTTTCTGAAACAATCTCTTTTATGGATGCCTCAAATCCTATACCTACACTGGTTCACTGTTTAATTTTGTTTAGTTATTGTGTAAAATCTAATTCACACAAGCTTATCAGGAGTAAATTTATTCTTAACTTATATATATATAATAATAAATGAGATTGAACTTATCTCGAAATGCAATGATGAGACGACTCGCTGTCTGACATTGAAATAATTTTTTTTGGGGGTGGATTCAACATCTTTTATTGCCTGTCGACATGGAGATCATGTTGTACGCATAATAAATCATTCTCTTATACTCAGCAGATATAATGATACATTAATCACTCCTAAATATATTCTTATTACGATAACTCTTCAACATTCAACAGAGTTCTCTACTTAAGCTCCCAAAATGTGTCCTGAAAAACACCTCAGAGTGGGAGCGTCGCTGAGAGAACTGACTTTCTAGCTTAGAGCAAGAAATCAACTTGCAGGAAAGGTTGAAGGAGGGTCCTCCCCCACCCGGCCAGGCCCTCACAGGGTTCAATGGACCGACCTCTCTCGCTTTTGTGGGAAAGTACGTAACAGTTATATTAACGTCCCGTTTCGAAGCAACACGAGGGTTATTTCGGAATGGACACTCGTCATTTTGAACCGGGGTCAGGTGACTAGGGAGATATCTGTGCCGACACACCCACTTCAAACTTTCACACTACACCAACGGAAAGACATTTGCCCTCAACTGATTTAAAGTGCGCTGTGCCCATATACACGGTGAATCTTCCCTGGAATTGGATCCCGAACCCAAAACTCGAGGAGTCCTGCCACTTTGGGCTCTCATGAGGCTGATACCAGTAAAATGGAATCATTTCATGTGAAGCCCCGTCACATGAAGTAATTCCATTTCACTGTTATCAGCCTTATGCGCATGGGTATCAGCCTTAGTTCCTGTATAGTAAGCGCATAGCAAAGTTAATGCAGGGCGTTTACAAAATAATACGTCAAATTTGAAGGTTTTTATTTCCCCAACAAAACAAGTTAGCTCGCCATTCTACGAATAGAAGTGAATGAGTTCTTTATTTGGCGAGAGATGTTTGAAAGAATGCTTTATTTGGCATTAACGGCCTTACGAACACACATGAGAGATACAACTAATCCTCATACAACCATTGAAGTGGAACGCGATTTGCCGAAGTTTAATGTGTTTTGTGCCATATTTATTCACGAGTCTTCTGTTATTGGCGCTTGTTAATTGGCTATGCTACAAATTCGGTTGTTTCCACTGTTAGAAGAAGAAGCTGGGCATTTTATTCTCCAGCAGGATGGAGCACCACCGCACTGGCATCTGTTCTTGGATCCTTAAATGGCAAATTACCACCAGAGTGGACTGGTCGCAGAGCAGATGACCTCTATTTCAACCTTTTGGGGACGGCCGTACGAGAGGCCGGCGAGCCCGCGTGACAGTCTCCCTCAAAGGGTTAATCAGTGGCCCCAAGAAGCCCTCATTTAACTTCCTGCGACTTTTTTTCTCTGTGGCTCCATAAGAGATGAAGTGTTTCTGCCGCCACTACCGGCTAAAACTCACGAACTGAAAACGCGAATAACTGCACCTGTAACACTGAACACGCTGAAAGAAGTGTGGTATGAGTTCTCCTGTCGACAGGATATAGTTCGTGTTTCTGGAGGTGGTCGCATTGAACATTTATAATTTTAAATACTTTAAAGTGTTATTTTCGATTTCATTCCACTAAGAAGGTTGTAACGTCTTCAGTTTTGTAATTTTAACCTTTCAAAGTTGGGGTATTCTTTAGTGAAAACACTGTATAACTCTGAGATAAACTCTTGTATATACAACTTTTGCAGCATTCTTGTTTCTGAGCTGAGAGCCGCCACTGATTCTACGAATAGCAGTGTTCGTAAGATCTTTATTCGGCGAGATGAAACGTTTTTTCCGCCACTACCAACGAGCATTAACGAACTGAAAACGCGAATAACTGCGGCCAGCCAAGCTGTAACACGGAACATGCTAAAATAAAAGTGTGGGATGAGTTCTCCTATCGACTGGATATCGTTCGTGTTTCTGGGGGTGGTCACTTTGAGCATTTATATTTTTATAGATTTTAAAACGTTATTTTTGATTCAATTTCTCCAGAAATGCTGTAAATTCTTTTGTTTTGTAACTGCAATCCTTCAAAGTTGGGGCATTCTTTAGTGAACACCCTGTATAATACCTAAACTACACGCTGTGCTGTGACATCTCGTCTTTTTTTCTCTCGAAAAATTCGCAATGGATTCCAAAATTATATCGGCGCAACGCATTTCATATTTATCACATGAGTATGAATGGACTCCATTGTCTAAATAATAACAATCTGTATAAATAAAAGTAAAATTCGCACACAGTTCATACGCTATAGAAATACAAACTGTCAATAGATTTTCTTCAAATTCTACTCACATATACAACATGAGAATGATACCTGAGCTGGCATCCCTTTTCCAAACTTCCACTCCACACCATCGTGAGGAGGTTTGACCCCCAGACTGCTTAACTGTGAACTTGGAATAAAGAAAGCATTTCGACTCAGGTTTGCCATATTAACAATTGAATCAGCGATGAAAAGAACATTATAAATCCAAATTTCGTCCTTTTTTTATGGATCGGTTTTATAAATGTAGGTCTAAAGATTGAGAACAGTACTAGACCAGCTACGCTTCCTTAATTCTAGGCATGTTTTAAATTTGAGGGAGTATAGAACTTTACACGTCCAAACTCAAAACTTGACTATCTGAAACTGAGAATTTCGGACTAATACTGTTCTTTTTTAAACCGTTTCAATTATAAATTGAATCTAGAATTTAACTGGATGGGTCAGAATTTTTTTCCTTCTAGGTATTTAGATGTTTTTTTTGGCTTTACTGACTTTACCTTACTTTATGTCGCTTACTAAATCTTCATGTTTCAAAAATTAGTTCAAAATTCAATGATCATAAAATTGAGGTTCATTCTAAAACGCGCCAAAACTTTTCGATTTTACTTTTCTCATTCTGTTGGTAACACTTTAAGTTTGTGAAACCATTTAAATCGTGAAACCACTATTTAACGCAGATTTGAAATCAAGAACTCCAAATCACACCTTTCGAGATATAGTTTCTTTCACAAAACATTATAGAAGTAATTTTAATATCGTAAATTAATTATTGCATTGCAAGTCATTTGCAGGTTGATTATGTATGGTTCAATTTTTCTTGGGGAACTGCGTGCACTTAGGTACGACTTTCAATAGTGAACCCCGAGTCCATAAAATTGTGGTTGGTCCCTGACTGCATAATTTCTTTCATTTATCAAAAAAAAAAAATTGTTCTTAATTCTCACTTGGAAAGTTAGAATTAAAACATTTGTCTTTCAAATTTACATCAGATTTCCTGAATTACTTTGAAAAAGTATGGAATGATTCACTTTCATACATAGAATGAAGCAGTTCAATGCAAAACTAAGTAGCAACCAATCAAAAATGGATGAAAAATTTTCAAAAATCTCCCTTGGAAAGTTAGAATTTCTACAGTTGTCGAAATTTAGGTTTGATTTCTTTTGCTATTGTGAAAACGTTTAGAACGATTCCCTTACTTACATAGAATAAAACGATTCAATACAAAGCTAATTGGCAACCAAACAAAAATGGGTGAAAAAATATTTAAAATTCTCACTTAGAAAGTTAGAAATGATAAGAATTGATACAGTTGTTTTTCAAATTTACATCAGATTTCCTGAATTACTTTGAAAAAGTTTGGAATGATTCACTTTCACACATAGAATGAAGCAGTTCAATGCAAAACTAAATAGCAACCAATCAAAAATGGATGAAAAATGTTCAAAAATCTCCATTGGAAAGTTAGAATTTATACAGTTGTCGAAATTTAGATTTGATTTCTTTTGCTATTGTGAAAAAGTTTAGAACGATTCCCTTACTTACATGGAATAAAACGATTCAATACAAAGCTAATTGGCAACCAAACAAAAATGGGTGAAAAAATATTTAAAATTCTCACTTAGAAAGTTAGAATTGATACAGTTGTTACATCAGATTTTCTGAATTACTTTGAAAATGTTTGGAATGAGTCTCATTCATACATGGAATAAAGAAGTCCAATGGAGAACTAAGTGCTTCAGGCAATCAGGGTATTCATGCCGAACGGTCATGTAGACGATTATCTCACGAACTTCTCCGAATTGACGTGGTTACTTTAGGATTATTTAATTCATTTGAAACCCGACAGTTATCCAACACAGCTGGCTAAAACTGAATTATGACATTTAAATCTGACTGCTCTCTTCCTGCAAGACTTATTAAGATGCTAATGTTCCAAAAAACAATAAGAAAAGAATCTGGACTATTAGTTCAAGAACATTTTGTCACAACCAATACAGCATATCTTCCGGAATCCTGATTTTGGAATGAATTATTACGTCCTTTTCTTAACTTCCCAGCAAGGTTTTTTGAGTTCAACAGCCTTGATTGCACGACGCATCTTTAGAGCACGTACAAAGCAAATTTGTGTAAGGAACACGATTTCGAATCTAACGCTAATAAAATGATAATGGAAAAATGTCTATTCTCTTTCATAAGGGATAGATATTAGTTTATAAGATAGATAGACTATATCAATTTAAATAGTACAGTATGTAAGAGGATAAACGCCTTCCGTTTCATTTTATACGTGTAGATCTTATAAAATTAACAACTACTAGATTATTTAACAAAAATACTATAAAGTAGGTTTTCTTTTTTCAATTCCTACTATTAGCCCAGGTATTTTTACCCTATAATCCACGAATGTATATATATATATTGAATTTCGACTAGCTAAATGAACTCTGCATTTCATTTTATTTCCTGATTAGGCTGTTCAAGGTTTTAGTGGAGTTGGATTTAAATGTTTAAGTGCTCTCATTTAAAAGCGTCACTTATCACGTATACAATATTTACATTTGCAATTTTAAGACGCTTGTTCTTGTACAATGAATTTAAAAATGCACGCTTTCTATATATATATATATTACTTACTCGTACACAAAAATACTTGTGTCTCTACCAGGTATAAAAAATAAAAATAAATAAATAAAGTTTAAAAAAATATGCGTACTTTGATGTAACACTCTATCGATTTCTGTATATTTATTTCAATACCAGTATTCTGAAGGCATGTGATACGGTAATTTAAAGAGACATTTCGAAATTAAATAAATAAAAAGCTCTCTTCACTGGTTATTATTAACCTGATGAAACCCCATAATTTAAACCCCAATTTCTTGTTTTCTGCAGCTTTTCACTCTTCAACAGAATGCTATTCATTGATTCCTTGCAAAGATTAAATATATTTTTGGTAATCAGGATCTACAGCCAATTTTTGCATTGTATGTTAAAAATATGCAAAAACATGAATTCGTTTCAAGTTGGCAACATAATATATCAGTGGCGAATCCAGGGGAGGGACTATCGGGCTACCGGCCGCCCCCCCCCCCCCGCCCAAGCCAGAATTCTTGATTTTATTTAATATCATTACAACCGTTTTTTCTTAATTTACCTCTTTTAAAAAAATAATAGAAACGTTTCGACATTACTTTCTGGCTTGAGAGGCTCGAAAATTTTCCTACTTTTGTAGTCATTCCACTTGTACTTGTAGCTTTGACGCGATCAAAGACATTTTTTGGTTAGTTATTTCATTGTAATCTTTATCAAATTATCGAAAGTATTGTATTGTTTTTTCGTGATTCTTATTGTCAGGTGAGAAAAATCTGTAAAGTTAAAGAGTTTTGGTTTACTTTAGCCTCGAGGTTTAACATTCATCACGACGACACAAAGTTTTTATGACCTCAGCCCCCGACCAGAATCCTAGATTCGCCTCTGTAATATATTAAAACTAACTTTTATTCTCGGGATGTTTCGTGAAGCATTTCTCAGTAGCCAGCTTCCGTTCCGAATCGGTTCGATTCAGGCGAGCCGGGATAAGTAGCCAAATGTTGCCCGTTTCCCAGCCAAGCGGTCCTCGCCATCTCCGTGCGGGAAGCGCGGGTGAGAGCTGAGTCGTAGGCAGGCGGGCGTGACTGC
>BGPR01002412.1:109024-119778 GCA_013235015.1 Araneus ventricosus | reverse complement strand
TTTTCCGCTACTGTCTATAATGTCTATAAAAATGCAACAGACTTGTATGGCATTTTTCCGCTACTGTCTATAATGTCTATAAAAATGCAACAGACTTGTATGGCATTTTTCCGCTACTGTTTATACTGTAATAAAACTAGCTTCTTAACCTAAATAATGGAAGTTTACTTTCTTTTTTTACATAAATTAGATGTGATCACGAAAAAATTTAACCTTGAATATATTTTTTTGATTATTTCAATAAATCTTATGATAAATTTTTATTATTTTTAAGGAGGAGGAAAGCAAATAAAAACACTACATAATATAGATGGCAGCAAGAAAATGTAGAAATTGAAAAATACAAATAATAAAATATACATACTTATCAGCCCACTGTATTTGAAATCCTTATTTGAAGGAAACTAGAAGCGGATCCTATTCATAAGGATGCATTGATTCTAATAATACACAGCGGAACCTCGATTATCTCGGCCTCTGTCAACCGAGCCGGTGCCAGAAAATCGAATTGTGTTTGGCCTTTTTACTTTCTCGTATAAGAAGTACACAAAGAGAAAGTATTGTAATCGTCAAAAAATTCGAACTCGAGATTTTGACGAATCTCCACATTTTAGACCTTCCTGAGTCCGAAAAACACAATTTTGGAACTATGCCTGTCTGCCTGTGAACACGATAACTCGAAAACTATTCGAGCTAGAGAGATGAAATTTTGTATGTGATCTTGCACATAATTTGTAGGTTTCTATCAAATTTTGGACAAAATCCGTCAACGGGAAGTCTGCCTGTCATACAGACAGGCAGACTCGACGGATCGGACATACCGTTCGGACATACAGTCCGAAGTCATGCAAACACTATAACTCAAAAACTTGAATAGTTAGATGAATAAAATTAGGTACACAGTTTTATTGTCATGAATGTAGGTCCGTATAAAATTTTGGGCCAAATCCATCAAATGGTTGGCTGTCTGTTGGTCTGTATAATTTACTATTGAAACCAATCCGCTCTCTCCACGCGCATGCGTACGGAAGCAATCTTCTGAGCTCGCGAAAGGAGCGGATTACGTCAGCTAATCCTTGAGACGGCAAGAGTGAAACCTAGCAGTGTGCGATAGATGCGTTTTAATCGGTACGCATCTCATTGAATTCTTTACCTAGATATTTTTCAATCACTGTAATGAAAAACCTTCTGATAGTCATTGGATTCTGGATAACAGTAGGTTCGAATTTTTTTAGCCACGCGGGGAAGGAGAAACGGCACCTTTTGGGGGAAGTATACGAGAAAGTTTAGGGGAGGCCACTCCCGCTGGCTTAATAAAGTCAACGAATTTTTCAGAAAATGTTGGCATTGGAGATGATTTTCACGATGAAATGGCACGTAGCAGGTCGCTATCGGGAGGGGATCTTTTATAATCCAAGAAGTTACTAGAAAAAAAAGTGAATGAAAACCCTTCAAGAGCGATGTGAGCAAATTCCATACATTTTCATGGGGAAAAATGCCACTGTAAATGTGTCGAAAAGTTTCGCGTTGTTGGGTGGTGGACCCGTTCGAGAACCTTCTTTAAGAATCATTGGGAAACAGCGGAAATCGGTGACATCCTCTAATCAAAAATGCCAGTAAGAAGTTTGATAACTAATGAAAGAGTTTATTAAAATGTTAAATGCGTGGCAGTTCTTGTGGACTTAATTTTATAATTTCAAATAAACAATTTTGAAAACCATTATTGAAAGAAAAAAATCAGGACTTCAATTTAGTCTCTATTAAACGAGTTTTATTTTTCCGAGTTGATTATGGCCCCAATCAGGTCGGACATCCAAGATTCGGCTGTAATTTGAAGATCCACGATTCTAATAGTATAATTCAATATCGCAAAATTAGAACTTCAAAAAATAAGTTAAAAATTATAAAAAATAAGCATTAATAAAACCTTAATATAAAACACAAAAAAGCAAAATAGAACGAAAAATACCATTAGAATGAAAGAAAAATGGAAGAAAATTGTAAAAGAACCAAAATGGCGAATTCTTTTTTATAATTTTTAACTTATTTTTTGAAGTTCTAATTTTGTTTTCGTGTATTCTATCAGAAGCAGCTGCATATGCGCCTTTCTGTATAATGCAAAAGAATTTTAATTAATTTTTAATTCAAGTTTTATTAATATTTAATTTAATTTTCGTTAAATTTTATCATTTATAACTGTCAATATCGCAAATCTTGAAATTTTTTTGAAATATTTTGAATAGTTTTTGAGTGTTTTTTCAACGTGCTTTTCCAACGATCTAGTTAAATAGTTTCAGGAAATAAGTCACTATCGTGTCGCCGACTTGGCTCCGGGCACTCTAGAGGCACTACGGCGCTCGGCACTTGCCCGAAATAATTTCCATTCCTAAGTGCCATGCTTACTGAAGCACTGAAAGATGACGATCTCTCGTGTCACTCGAATTCTCCGAGGAAGATGCTCTTACCAATCACATTAATCCAGATTTATTGCTCAAGGCCGAACAGATAATTAGCCTCCCCGCCAACGAAGCGTACTCGTGACATTGTACCCTATTTGACAGGAACGTTAGGGAATGCCCGGATTGTGAGAAAACCGGAGGTCAGGCTTCGCTAAATATCCATCTTTTATTTTATTACATTGCCTTATTTTCGCTCTGAATGTCTTTATGGAGTACGAGCAACAATCAAGTTCATGAGTGAGCTGTGCGGTTCCTATCGTTATTCGCTCCAGCAAGTTCGTGCGTTTTTTGGGGTCTCTTAAGATCTCTTTTGTCCATTAAAGGCGCCGCGGGAAAACGAACACATCGGGTTGATTGCACGAGACTCCAGTAAAATGAATGTTTCTACATCTTTAAGCATTAAACGACACGAATGATTGTGATTTGAAGATGAGTGCTCTTTGGGAAAGATCTCACGACCTCGTTAAGTTTTGTCGATGGTGTTCTGTCCTTTAATTCTCTCGAATTAACTACACATATAAAAAAACAGCAGTTACTAGAACTCATTATCAGCACAGCTAGCTAATCTGTAGCTCGACACCTTAGGCAGATTTTTTTGCTGTGGACACAGTCATGCAATTAGGAATCGACTCCAGTGAGCATATTTTGAGACTCCAGTGAACAAATATTTTCCTGAAACATGACAGGAAAAATGCACTTTTCCAGAATTAATTATTGCGCTATAAGTTGTCTGTTTGTGAATCAATCTCGTTCAGTTTTTCGTTGCAAACTATTAGGTACCGCTTGAAATAGTTTGCAGCAAATCTACCAAATGGTAGCCAGTTCCAAACTACCATTTGGTGACGTGACTGATTCCACATAACATTTTATATGATTTGAAGCTAAAAATAATTTTTAGTATTGTAGGCTCTCTAAGCTCTGCCAAAACTGTGTAGCCCAGGACCTCCATCTTAATCTCTGTGGTATTATTGATGCAATAAATGAATAATCGAACAGACGTAAATGTTTAATGCTCCAGTCAGACATCCGTGCTCTAACGTCATCTTTAGTATACCTTGAATATATTTTCGCGATATGTTAGATAGATATTCATGTATGTAATAATCTCACTTAATTTTATTCCAAATTCTAATATTATATATTTTAAAATCTTGATGTATTCCAAAATCACTTTTCTAAAACTCCAGTTTCGTTCTTTTCCCACGCTGGAGGTATATTAAATCTCTCATTTTGGCATATTTATTACTAAAAGAATATTTAATCGCTTTCACGTGCCCACAGAAAATCATGACGGCGTCTCTTTGGCACCAGACCTTTTCCCTGAAACGCCTACGTAACTTATTAAAAATACCCAATATTCCCTTCACTTTGATCACGTGTCAATATGTTATTCCCTTATCCGAGAGAATACAGGGATTTTGCTGTTCACTTTCGCTTGTAACCTAAACGGAGATGCACGTATATCCACCACTCTCCTATTGATAATAAAATAAGAGGTAGTTATTTGCACGGCCTGTTTGTTTCCAACGACTACAACCACGAATACGTTACATGTATATACTTAGGACACTTCGCATTAGTTTCTTAGCATCATCTACTTCCCAATAATCTGTTGCTACTAGTGCATAGCCTTTGAACATCAGTTATTGGTTATGATTAGAAGAATGTTCCCTCCGTTTAGCTCCACCTGCCAAATAATTATGGTGATCTTTAGTATGGATCTGCAATAATTCTTATTCCAAGCTGTTAAACATTTCGCGTTGCATCTTTTGAACTTCGAATAATGTATTAAGCGCTAAAAATATCATATTTAAAGAATACGCCTTTCGCAATTAAGCTGTCGACTAGTTTTTTTTGTTTGTTCAATAAAGTTTCTACGCACTCTCATCCAAACTGTAAACCGGAGATTTTCATCTCTGGAGTCAGGAGTGTGTCGTAGTGTGAAGTAAAGTATTCTTCTGTCTGTCGAGAATTAAATGAACCGTTAAGGAAAAAACAGAAAGTGTAGAAACTCTAAGCATACCCAGAAATAAACAACATTAGGCTGCCGTTCGAAGAAGTCAACATTTTTACTTTGTGTCTTTTTTTAAAAATAATCTAAATGAAAAACTGAGTTTACGATGCTTTCTCGGTTTTTGCTTTCCTCTGTTAGTGACAGACTCAAATCATGTGGCATCACAGTTGCAAGACAAACGTAGCTTTGCACGTGATTCCACATTTAACTGTACTTTGCACTGCAGTATCCATTGCGCATGCGCTTGTCATCGTGCATCTTATGCTGTTTTTGTCGATGTATTTACAGATTGATAGAACTTTTTGAGTAGAAAAGTGCTTTATTGTTCGGTTTCTGGTTGCTATAATACAGAACCGAAAGATGACTTTCGTACAAAAATATTTTCCAAGATTCTAAGCACCTGGAATGCTTGAAATTAAGTAGATTTTAAGAATTAATGAAAAAATAACTTAAAGGTGTATTGTTAAAGTTGGAATTTCACTACAAAATAAAATGTGAAGCAAAAAATAATGCATCATTGAAATTTAATAAAGGCAAGAAAGTGTGGCGTTGAAAACTAATTTCTTGTCTCGGTTATCAATTCAGTATAATTCTATTAAAATCATGTATAATTGTATCGTCCAGTTTTTTTCCGCAGTATCAAATTTGTTACTATATAAGATAGTATATAATAAACAAATAAATATAAAAGGGGAAAAAAGCATAATGATGCTATGACTATTGTTAAATGAATAAAACCCACGTTATATAGTATTTGCCGCTCATTATTGCCTTTTCCCTTACTCTTTAATGACAACTACTTTATTTTCAAACGATTAAAATTAAACAATTCGCATAAGAAAGAAAGAAAATGCGTTCCACAGGTGCAATAGTTCATTCGTAACATTGATTTTCCAGATTGCAAAATTACGAAAACCAAACATTAATCAGATAAGGAGCTGACTTTTGTTTCGTAAGCTCTCTGCTCACCTTATGCTGCGTAATCGTTTGAAGTTCCGCAAGAACAATGACCCGAAGATTTCGGATGACCCCAATTGGAAGTCGAGAGAAGGGCTGCATCACTCATCGATTACCCGTTAACCTTTGCTCACCTGCATCGTCGGATGACCTTGCACACCTCCCGTGTGGTTCATTAGGAACTAGAATAAGAAAGATTGTTGTTTTAACCTTTAAGCTGCTTTAGGAATTTATTCTAATTATGATCGGAATCGAGTCTTTGATTGCAGAAACACATGAGTCGTGTTTATTTCTAAAGTAGAGTCTCCCTACAGCGAATTTCTCCCTATAGCGAAATTTTTAATCGGAATGTTAAATAACATTCAAAATATTCTCCATATAACGAAGTGGTTGTCTCCCTATAACGAATTTTTTCAGACCTTTATCTTTTCGATTTTTATCATTTTTGAAGAAAGTTGATAATTTCTGTGCAACCAATTCGCTCACACGTGTCTGTTTCTGGAACCACTCACTCTTAAAATGTGAAAATTTTTCTGAAACTTTAACATCACGAAATGCAAAACAATGTAAAATAACGGAATTTTTCAAGTAAAATAAACGTAAGTACATACAAGTACATATTATTCTCTAAATTGGTGAATTGTCTTAACTTTTGAGCATTTTATTTATACAATAAAAATTAGTATAATTTTAACAAATTTATAATATATATTACTTCATTTTTAATTGAAAATCATAATTAAATATATTTGAACTTATCGCACCTATTGAAAAGTTTGTAACATTTACTTAAATAACTGCAAAAATCTCTAATCTCCGTATAACGAAATTTTCTGTATAGCGAATTTTTCAATTGGAACCAAGCGATTTCGTTATAGGGAGACTCCACTGTATTTCCAAAATTGCGAGAACGCTGTTTTCTCATGTAATGAGTGAAAAAATTGACAAGAGTCAAGTGATGTCAC
Source organism: Araneus ventricosus (assembly GCA_013235015.1). Taxonomy (NCBI): domain Eukaryota; kingdom Metazoa; phylum Arthropoda; class Arachnida; order Araneae; family Araneidae; genus Araneus; species Araneus ventricosus. The sequence goes on along the minus strand of BGPR01002412.1, from coordinate 113,383 downwards.
ATTATAGGTGTATGAAATCTACCATGAAAAAATGTAATCGTTGATTTGAAAATTAATCAGTATTTTTAAAGCTCCCAACATTTTGATGTCATTGACTCGTGTGGTTTCTGCAAACGATTCAATCTCACCACAACGGAATTATGACAGATTCAATAATTCTTGTAATGATTCAATTCTAATCTAATCAAGTAAAGGATCCCTTTCCTTCCTTCTTCTTCTTCAAAAGAATAATAAATAAGCCCTTCCTTTTTGCTTTTTGAAAGCAGTAATTCAAAAAACAATTTAAGGGCTGTTATTGTATTTCGATCATCGTAACAGCTTTTCTTAAAAAAGAGCAAAAATTAATTTAAATATAGCCTTTAAATATTTGTTAAGCGGTAAATATTATTTATTACAAACGATTTTCTTTGCGTGAGAAAAGAATTTTACAAAAAAAATGAAAGTAATTATTAAGTATTTAGTTTTAACTCGAACGAATGAACTAGCTACGCGTTAACTATTTCAACTTAAGGATTTCTTTTAGAAAACAATTTTTAAAATTTTAATAAACTAAAACTAAAATTTTCATAAAAATAACCTTAGAACATAGATTAACTGATTTATTAGAGGAAAACTATCGGAAACGATTCATTTAGAATTTTGCAAGGAAGCATAAAATCAATTTTGTAACACACTTTTCGTATAACTTCAAACTTGAAGTTTAATTTTATAGTATCGTGTTATTTTGACATCTTTTTTATTGTGAAATAAAAACTACTAGTTACTTTCTGAATGAAGAATGAGTTTTGCAATACGTGTAATTATAAAAATAATTCTGGAACAAAAAAATAGAACGCAATTTATCTGAAAAGTTGAGATAAATTCACCTGAATAACTGTTGAGGAATAAAAAATTTTTTATTGGAAGATACGCTTTTATTGATTTACGATAAAATAACGAACCTGGATTATGTTGTGAATCTATCTTGCAAATCAAAAGGCCGAATAGGATTGAATCAGAAGTGAATTGTTGCATTTAGATCATCCATGATTTATTTACGAGTATTTATTATTAACCGCAATGATATTACAGTGGAGTCTCCCTATAACGAAATCGCTTGGGTCCAATTGAAAAATTCGTTATAGAGAAAATTTCGTTATACGGAGATTAGAGATTTTTGCAGTTATTTAAGTAAATGTTACAAACTTTTCAATAGGTGCGATAAGTTCTAATGTATTTAATTATAATTTTCAATTAAAAATGGAGTAATATATATATTATAAATTTCTTAAAATTATACTAATTTTTATTGTATAAATAAAATGCTCGAAAGTTAAGACAATTCACCAATTTAGAGAATAATATGTACTAGCATGTACTTACGTTTATTTTACTTGAAAAATTCCGTTATTTTGCATTGCTTTGCATTTCGTGATGTTAAATTTTCAGAAAAATTTTCACATTTTAAGAGTGAGTGGTTGCAGAAACAGGCGCACGTGTGAGCGAATTGGTTGCACAGAAACTATCAACTTTCTTCAAAAATGACAAAAATTGAAAAGATAAAGGTCTGAAAAAATTCGTTATAGGGAGACAACCGCTTCGTTATATGGAGAATATTTTGAATGTTATTTAACATTCCGATTAAAAATTTCGGTATAGGGAGAAATTCGCTGTAGAGAGACTTCGTTGTAGGGAAACTCTACTGTAATTTAAAAGTTAACATGAATGTAATATTGATACTATAAATAAACAATAAAATAATTCAATGTATTTAATATTAAATATTGTAACAGGGAAATATTAAAAATATAAATAATAAAAAATAATAATGCACGTAAAATTTTTTCACTATCAACATTTACTAAATTCCATTTTATTTCGTGTTTAAAACAACACTCATTTAAATATAACTGTTGCGATGTCGCGACGCAAGACCGGGAATGCAGTTCCTTATTTGACAGTGTGGCTGTTGTTCCTCGCCCTTTCGCAGGTGGTGACAGGTCACGAATATTCCCATCTGTGCATCTCCAAGAAACCGGGGTTTAAACTCGATTGCTCAGCTTGAAAGCTGCCTAATGACGTAATTATGGAAATAGGACTCATTAAAATCAGTAAAAATATAAATTATCGCCTTCTAGCTGGAAGTTATTTCTCGAAAACTAATTAAGACATTAAAGAAGCTTCGTAATTCAGTCTCTTTTAAGGAAGAAAAATCACAACATAATAAAGTTAATTGAGATTCAACCTATACTGAACGATAAACTGTAAACATTCCGACGTCAAATCCAGTTACCACGAAAAGATTAATGTGCTACAAATTTTCTAGAAATCTTTTACAAGCAATTCAATTAGAAATTCTTAAGATTTTTTTAAAGTCCACCCTGAGTCACAAAATAGGCAAGATTACGCTTATGTTTTTTTAAAACTTTTTAACCAAATTTTTTAAAAGCTAAACTTGACATTATTCGTAACATAAACTTAAGAGGTTATATTTAAGGTATTTCTGTAGATTGTAATCAAAAGGTATGTGAGAAAAACATTGTTACTATATTAATTTGTAATAGTGTTTAAACTATTCTTTAGCTATCTTATAGTATATCTTTCACATGAACATATTTATTTGACCTTTTCACTTTTAACAAAACTTTTAAAAATTGAAGGAAAAAAAATCAAAGTTGAAAAGTGTAGTAGTTTTTGAAAACCTTTATAATTAAAATTTATAAATTGAGGTGTTATCTGAAACCTCGGTATCTAAAATTATATCCTGCTTACTTAAGGCAAATTATATGAGTGAGTGTATTAATTACATTTAGCTAATAAATAATTACTTTTAAGTGGATAGATTTCATACTGATGCAATGAATTCTTCTCGGCTAATCGAATAGAGTTCAAAAGTAATTTCGAATAATTTGGTTAAAAATAATTTTGTTTCTTCATCTTATATCATGGATATGTTACCGGCAAAGTTTGAAATCCGGCATTCTATAGAATGCCTAGGCATTGTATAGAATGCCTAAAACTAGCCGGCAAAGTATGAAACGATTTATATTTCACACATTTCCTATGCATTCTATAGAATACCGAATGACAAACCGGCAAAGTATGAAATAAATCGCCGATTTCATTATATAAGAAATAAAGTTAAGTGCAATTCAAAATTAAATTATTTGCTTCCTTGATGTAATAAGTAGATTCACAATTTATTTTGTTTTCATTAATAAGAAAGGCATAAATTTTGATATGAAAACTTTCATTTTGCTTTACGAATTTTGAATAAAAGATTTTTTAATGGTACTCTTTTATTATTTTTTCTAAACAACATTTGTATTTTTGAGGAATGCACGCCTTTTAAATAATAGCCTTATTATGAACTTTTTTCATACTTTGCCTAAATAGCATTTGTCATTCTATAGAATGCCTAGGTATTATATACAATGCCTAGGAAAAGTATATAATAAATCTCATATTTCATACTTTGCCTGAAAACGCCCGGCATTCTATAAAATGCCTAAGTATTCTATAGAATGCCGGCATTTCACACATTGCCGGTAACAGATACATCAATAACCATGATTTGGGTTATTTACACGAAAATATTTTTTTTCTAGTAATAAAGCATTCAGATTCTAATAATAAATATTAAAGCAGTGATCTTTTTAAGAAGATTGTTTCAATTCGTTTCTTTGAGTACAAAAGATGCTACTGAATTGCCGGTAAATAACACTTATATTTCTCCTTCTTTCTTTCCAGAAATATGGGACGAGTTCAATTTTTTGTTTTTATCCTTCTCTCCACATTTTTACTGGCTGGTGCCACCGAAAACTCCCATTCGGCCAACGCAACTTCCACAAAGGAAGTGGCCATCAACAGGAAAGAACGCCTAAATCCTCTGGCCGGCCTCAGTGGCGGACTTCTTAATCTGTTGGGTAGTGGTGGTGGACAAGGGTCTGGATCTTCATCTGGAGGCTCCGGCTCCGGACTGAGTCTTCAAAATGGCCTCAAGGGTATACAGAGCATCCAGAAGTTCGTATCCAGGTTCCAGAACATCATGGGACATCCGTTCTCTTTCCGTGGTGTCTCGGACACCATGGCCACCATGACAGGGCTCTTGGCTGCTGTTGGAGGAGGATACCTGACCTATGTGAGCATGGTGGCTCTTTTCGGAAGCATGATGGATCCCCAGAACACGGCCTACCAGCATGCCTATTCCTCCCCCCCTTACCAATACGCTCCCCCGCAGCACATCAACGCGAACGGGCTCCACGCTGCGGCGTCCTCCCCTCAAGGTTACAACAGGAGGCAGTCCTCGGACAGCAGCGGGCTGTACTTCGGCTCTCACGACATCGGCAAGATGTTCCGCTCGGTGACCAACTTCAACTA
>BGPR01002412.1:13493-109014 GCA_013235015.1 Araneus ventricosus | reverse complement strand
TTTTTTTAAAACTATAACAAATATTTTTAGTAACTTTATACGATTCATTCACAATTATTACTGTCTTAAGTTTAAAACGATTTTGATTTATAAAATGTTGAAATTTCAAGACATAACTTTCTATTCGTACATTCTTAAAATTAAAGCTTTTAAATATTAAAGGTGAAAGCTTATAAGTATTGAGTGAAAAATAGATCAAAAGCATCCTTTACTATCTAAACGAGCAAAACTGGTATCAACAGCAAAAGGAAAAAGGCTGTTAAATAAATTATCATCTAAGGCTAATTTCAAAATTGAAAGAATCGAGAATGTAGCAAAGAGCATATTTTCTGAATGTTGCTCTTTTATTAAACGGAATTTGAAGAAATGGGAGTCAAATGCATACATAAGTTGGAAATCTTGCATTTAGCGTGTTCAAAATATGAATGAACATGACCAAATATTCGCAAAAATATTATTAATTTACTTTTTCGATTCTATCAATACGAATACAACGAAAGTTTAATGCAAAACCCGTTCATAATTCACCCATATCTGTAAAATACTCATGCCTAGTCAAATCCAAATTTTTGATAAATCCAGTTTCTTATAAAAACTTAATTAGGGAAAACCCGACATTTAACTGCACGTGAAATTTCCTCCAATTAAAATGTTTGTTCGTCTTCAATAAAAAAATATTTACATCAATTATTTTTAATGCTATTTTTACTTGCTCCAGAACATTACGCAAATAACAATACCAGAAGAGCAATTTGACCTTGTGACCACAATAAACCCGACCATAAATAGAAACTCGCAGTTCTGTGAAAAGATTCTAAATTCGTTTCCTCATTCCTGAACAGAAGCGAAAAATTAATTTACCACATCGTCCTCAAACTCACCGAGCGATTTAATCAATTGCTCATATATCGTTATCTTTTCTGTTCTGTTTTCTTTTGATTGTGAAAGAGGAGTTATTAAGAGAAGAAATAATTAAACCAGTGTAATATGAAATTTTCATTGCCGTCTAGGTACTCGGCGATGTTTCCTGGTAAGGTTCATGTCGACTAATCTTGCTCCTGGCCGCGATATTACTTCCGGTTTTTAAACCTTGGTCACTTTGACGCTTAGTTCTAGTATTTCTTTTAAGCAGTGGCGAATCCAGGATTTTCATGGCTTATGCAAACCAAAACACTTTAACTTTACAGACTTTACTCGCCTGACAATGAGAATCATAAAGAACACTACAATACTTTCGATAATTTAATAAAAAATGCAATGAAATAAGTAGCCAAAAAATGTTTCTGACCGTGTCAACTCTACAAGTACAGATGGAATGAATGACTAGAAAAGTAGGAACATTTTCGAGCCTGTCAAGCCAGAAAGCAATGCTGTCATATTTTTATTATTTTTTTAAGAAAGGGAAATTAAGAACGAAGAGTTGCAGTGATTTAAAATAAAATCAAGAATTCTGGTTAGCTCTGGGAGGGGCTGCAGCCCCACCCCCTGGATTCGCCACTGCTTTTAAGAATACATCGCTTCAGAAGCTTGGCACTAAAGCATTTTAAAAATTGAACATACCCAAAAGGCCAGAGAGGAAAATGTGAATCGAATTATTGCGAATACTAACGAGTGGGCGCTTTCGTTCCGTCGAGTGTGAGATTTCGGTGATCGGGAAAGTGGGCGAATTCAGATATGAGAGCTTAATCGTGCATTGAGAGTTATTGTGAATACGGAAATGATCCGCATGGATTTGCTAACAATTAAAAACGACAAGTAGTCACTGAAAATAATTCATATATGTGTTAAATAAGATTATTTTCAATTTTCCGAGAGAAATTAAAAATACTTTTTAATGATCTAATACTTTGTGGAAAATGACTATAATAGTTGCCAGTTTTATTTCTTGTACGAAAGAAGGTAAATTATGAACTTTATTTGTGGTCACTAAAAATGTAATATTATTTTGAATATTCTGATAGACAAGCTAACGTAACTTTTTAGATATTTGTCAGTACAAAACCAGTACGCCATTTACAAGTGTTTCAGGAAAACCAGGATTCAGATTCTACGCCTACATCACTTCAAATATCGTCATGTTTCAACCATACAGAAAAAAATATAAAGAAATATAAATACAAATATAAATAAACAAATAATATTTATTAATATAAAGTGAAAATCAGAGGGTAACTTCCAAAGTTTTCCATCCAGGTTCATTTTTCACTACACAATATATAAAAATGAAATTTTTTCGAAATGTGCTACTACAAAATCTTCCTAAATAACTTTGTGTATAATATTCTCATATTTCTCTTAAAACTTTAAAATAATAGTGAGCAAAGACAGAATGGAAACAGAGAATATGTCCAAAAAACTGGATCCGATTTTGAGAATTGGCAACACTCTCGTACCCTTTTCTATGTCACTGTCGTTAGCAGTAACTCGTCATGTATTAAATTAAAGAGAATTCTTTTCACATTTCAAGAGGAACGTGTGTCGATTTGAAAGAAAATTATTTTAATGATGTTCTTCCAAACTAAGGAGAAATTACCAAACCGCAAACTGTAGCTTGAAATTTCGATAGGAGAGAACTCAACAATACGCCCAAAAGCATTTCTTCCGTCTTGTTTCTGGCAAGGTTTATCGGATTTAAAACAAATAAATAGCACAATTTGTTTTAGAAACAAATGTTTCTTTAAATTGGGATATTTATGTTGATGGATGCAAATGGGAGGTTGGCATTTTGGTTTCTAAGCGGAAAATAAAGCATAGGTATGTTGTGATGAAGCGAAAATAAAACACTGGAAATGAAAGCTGAAAACATAAGAAAGGCACAGTTCGGGTCCGCGCCGTAGATTTTTCGTGAAAAAAATCATAAGATAAGTGTTTCGTATTAATATTTAATTTAATTATCAATCTCTTTAATACAATATTTACACAGAGTAGTATAATGGTTACAGAATAGATAAATCGCAAGTTTATTGCATGTAGCAAGGGTCTGTGGTAACTTGTGATTTATCTTTTCTGTAAGCATTATACTACTCTGTGTAAATATTGTATTAAAGTGATTGATAATTAAATTACATATTAATACGAAACACTTGTCTTATGATTTTATCCTTGACGTGCTCACGAAAAATCTACCGCGCGGACCCGAACCGCGCCTTTCTTATGTTTTATTTAGAGTAGCTTTCGATGGCGCCATCTGTTGATCCAATACCCATATCCGCAGAAAAACCAATACCCAGATAGCAAAGAAAGCTTGTCCAAAAGGTTTTGGTAACCTTGTCGTCGGCAAGGGTAAAGGGTTGTCACAAAGGTTTCCATGACAAGGGTTGAACCTTTCGGCAAGGTAGCGAAAAGGGGCGCTAGTCAAAAAGAAACAAGGTTTTCTGAAAGGTTTTTAGTAAGATTTTCCCAAGCTTTTATTACAAGCGTGTTTCAGGCCTTTCAGAAGGTTGTTAAGAGGCCTCCTTCGACGGACAAAATAGAACCCCCCCCCCCTCCAAAGCAGTACTCCTACAGAGGGGTTCAACACCCTTTTTTATCCCCCTTCTTCTGACGTCATCTTAGTGTTATCTGGATTGTTAATTAATTAGATCAATTAGAAATCTTAATTAATCAAAGCTTAATTATTAATTTCAATTAATTTACTTTTTTAATTGAACTTTACGATTGCGTTATAAATGGGGACAAAAGTTCAAATTTCTCAGAGCCGGGGATCGAACCTGTGTGCACAGAGTAGGAAATCAAGCGCACTAACCACTATACCGTACGGGGCTACAAACAGGTGGTTCATAAAAAGCTTTCCTACGTCAGTTTTGCGGGAATGGTTTCCGAAACGGTTTGCGCGGAAATGCTTTCGCGGACAGCCTATGGAAAGTGAAATGGCAACCTTCTTTGCTATCTGGGCATTCTCCTTAGATGATTCTTAGACAAGAAAATAGGGATCTTCCAGGATGGCAAGATCATCAACTGGCAAATCTCACTTCATCATTTCAGCTTTCTCGTTACTATAAGGGGAGTGAGCACCCGATATAATTTCAAAAATTCGACTTTTTTATTTTTAAATATTTGAAATCTCCACTGTAAGACCTTTCCAACGATATAAGTCTTTTGCCCGTGTTCGTATTAGAAGTAAGTTAAAATATACTTTAAAAAATGTAAACAGTTTAATGTAACGCAATACCTTTACCTTCAATTATCTCAAAATGGTATTTTTGAAACTGCGTGTACCTTCTTCTCAAAATCTACTTTATATATGCTCTTGAAATTTTTACCGTCTATTCTATGCATGTAAATGATTCACTTATGTCAAATTTTTCTGATATTCCGAAAATATGTCTTAATAGTTCTGATCTCGAGTTAGAAAACGGCATTTTTTGAAAAATTCAGAGTGATATACAGATAAATTTTTTTTAAAAAAATACCAAGCTATATTTATGCAAGAATTTCATCTCAGTAAAGAGATAAATGTCTACTTAAACTGTATAAAAATATTTTTACATGTATCCATAATAGATTGTGAGAAAAGGTACGTAGAAATTTTCCAATTTAACATTGGCGGTTGGGGTGTACCGACTCCCCTTAAATAAATCGTAGTTATTCGGTCATTATTGAGGCAGATTCTTCGCTATTTGCAGTAGTGGCGACGGTGTGAAGAAAAGAAGCTTTCTGAGATGAATTCTGCTCGTCCACATGGCTAAATTTATTCCCCTTATTTTCAAACAAATAACGCTGTCACTTGCAAAAAGACACCAAAAATGCGAGGAATCAATGTGGATACGGTTCGTTTCGAAAACCTGTCACTTTTGGGCGATTGAACTCCGTAAAGTAAGAAGATGGTCTTCCGGAGTTAAGAGCATTTTTACTTTCTCGGATATAAGTGTCCAAAGAGAAAGTATTGTAATCGTCAAAAAAATTCAAATTCAACTGAACGATCCTTTTTTACTTTCTCGTATACGAAGTATACAAAGAGAAAGTATTAATAATCGTCCAAACATTCGAACTCGAGATTTTGATGAATCTCCATGTTTCCCCCCTGAATCAGAAAAACACAATTTTGGAATTATGTCTGTCTGTCTGTGTGTGTCTGTGAACACGATAACTCCAAAACTATTAGAGCTAGAGGAATGAAATTTGGTATGTGATCTTTACACATGATTTGCAAGTCTGTATCAAATTTTAGACCAAATCCGTCAACGCATTGACTGTCCGTCTGTATAATCTCATGCTTGCGAACACGATAACTCCTAAATGCAACGATTTAGATAAATAAAATTTGGTTTGAGGTCTCCTAACCTTAATTGTAGATCTGCGTCCAATTTTCGTTTCAATCGTTTAAACCAGCGGGAGTGTTCTCCCCTAAACTTTCTCGTATACTTCCCCCAAAAGGTGCCGTTTCTCCTCCCCCCCGCGTAGCTAAAAAAATTCGAACCTACTGTTATCCAGAATCCAATGACTATCGGAAGGTTTTTGATTATAGTGATTGAAAAATATCTAGGTAAAGAATTCAAAGAGATGCGTACCGATTAAAACGCATTTATCACACACTGCTAGGTTTCACTCTTGCCGTCTCGAAGACAAACTGACGTAATTCGCTCCTTTCGCGAGCACAGACGATTGCCTCCGTACGCATGTGTGTGGAGATAGCGGATTGGTTTCAATGGTAAATTATACAGACCGACAGACAGTCAACCCTTTGACGGATTTGGCCCAAAATTTTATACGGACCTACATTCATGACGATAAAACCGTGTACTAAATTTTACACATCTAGCTATTCAAGTTTTTGAGTTATAGTGTTCACATGACTTCGGACGTACAGGCAGACAGACTTTCCGTTGACGGATTTTGTCCAAAATTTGATAGAAACCTGCAAATTATATTTAAAGACCACATACCAAATTTCATCCTCTTAGCTCTTATAGTTTTCGAGTAATCGTGTTCACAGACACACAGACATACAGACACACAGACAGGCATAATTCCAAAATTGTTTTTTTCGGACTCAGGGAGGTCTAAAACGTGGAGATTCGTCAAAATCTCGAGTTCGAATTTTTTGACGATTACAATACTTTCTCTTTGTATACTTCGTATACGAGAAAGTAAAAAAGGCGTTCAAATTGTATATTCTTTATCTTGCAAGGCAGTATTGCGTACTGGCGAGCGTTTGCTGCTACCTGTGAACTTCGTTTAGCCTTTTGCGAGCGCCGAGGGAAACTCGTGGCATTCAGGGTTGCAGAAGGTTAGCATTTTTTTCCCTCGCGGCAGGGGCAGGGGAAATGAGCCTTTTTGGGAAGTATGCGAGAAAGTTTAGGGGGACACCACTCCCACTGGTTCTTTTAGCTATCCTTTTCCGACGTTGATATTCATTTTCTTTTCAAATCGAACTATTTTGTTTCAGTTCGAAACTTGTGTAATGCCTTTATGCATTGCTTAAAAAAATAAAACATCTCCTCTACCAACTTGCCACCGACCCCTGTTTTCATGAAATGAAAGCCGACTAGGCATGCGCAAAAGAGTGTAGAGTTTCCCTACCTGAAAACAGACAGTATATCAAAAGCTCTTGCACTAAATATATATATATATATATATATATATATATATATATATATATATATTAGACTTTTCAATATAGCTGACAATGGACTCGTCTCCGGGACCAGGGGCGAGGTGTCCCGTAATGGAGAAGACTTTTCAATATATTAATATTTTTTCTTTTGGTGACAAAGATTTGAATTCTATTACTGTTATTATTATTATTTGAGATTTGAGAGTGAAGTGTCATGTTTTTGACGTGGATATTTCCTTATTTCCATTGTAAGATGCGTTTTAAAGCAAGGTTAACACATTAATTGTCCTATGGAAAGTAAACATTCCATCTCAGTGCAAACTTCTGAATGGAGTATACGGGTTTTTTTCATTCGTAAGTTTGTTCAGTTTCAATTTTGTTCATATTTACTCAGCGCTTAGCTCAAACACTAGCGAATGTAGTCCGAAGTTGTCTCCTGTTGCTTATGTGTCTGTCGTAGGCGAATCCAGATAATCAGGCTTATTGCAAAGAGCCTGGTCATTTCGCAATCCGCCTGTCTCTAATTTGCCAGGCGGATTTCAAAATGACTAGATTCTTTGCAGGCTCTTCGCTATAAGCCGGATTATCTCAATTCGCCTACGACCTATCCAAGTCTAAGATACAGCCGATAATAGTTTTTTATATGCAGAAAAAAGCAAAAAACACTCACTTTGCATAAAGCAAAATAAAAATGAATTATTGTTTTAATACTTGAAACCTGGTTATCGCGTAAAGATAGAAATGTCACATATCAAACTTAGCTAGAACATAAGTACATTTCTTTCAAATTTTAAATGTGCTGTTACATGCAGCATTGAATATCTAAAGAGACAAAAATGTAAGAATATCTAAAAAGACAAAGAATTATAGAAGCAATTTAATTGGTGTGCGCAAGTGCAGCATCATCCAGGAAAAAATTGCTAAGTATAAAATAAATACAAATATTGAAAAAAGGGGAATAAAAAGGTGGAAGGGTAAAAAATAATAGTAGACACCGACAAGTAGTATGAATCTGGTGAATGACTCCATCAGAGGCCAGACATTCATGCAGATTCAAAAGTGGAATAGGTTTTCTGTAGAGGAAAAAGACTTTACGGTCTGAATTTAATATCCTCTTTTGGCCTGAACCTATACCGGAATGTATTGGAAAGAAAAACATTTACCCACAAAGAAGAAATTGAAGACAATCTCCAGAACAAAGTGTAAAAAGAAGGGATTAAAATCTTACCTCTTATAACATATTTGAATACAAAGGAGTGTTAACAAGCGTGTGTTACAATGTAAACAAAGCAAATAGATGCGTGCACGTATCTTCATCTAGTGAGGGAAACACTAACAAAAGATTTGAAAATTTTTTCCTAAAGATTTTTTAGGGTTTTTATTATTATTTTTTTGTTTTATTTTTGATTTTTTTATATAACCTTTTTTTGATGTTTTTATGCATTTTTATAATTTTTATTATCAATTTTTTAATGTTTTATTATTTTTATTTTCATTTTTTTATTTTCATCATTTAGTTCAGAAAAAATGCAGGTGAGCCAGTAAAAATGAAAGAGGGTGTGTGATGAGTATCAGAGTAACTAGCAGTGCAAAGGACATGCTGTTACATGCAGATTTTGCAATTAAAGATCACTGGAGATTCTCTCTTCAAATTAATTTTAATGGAAATATTTAATTTAGTTTCAAAACAAACATATACGCAATCTATAAAATTGGTTCTCAGTAACTGTCGGCACGCAACAGCCAATACAGCAGACGAGTACAATATTCCTGAGCAGTTAGCGTGATTTATTGTCGCTCATCGAAAAACAAGCAGAATGGCCCTCGCATCTTGATCTTAACGTCTATGTGAAAGGGCCTCCGATTCAATAAATTACTTCTTTGTTGTGGTGCGGAAGGAAATGTTCTGGAAGGAACGCGAAGGTTGGAGGAAAATAATAATCATAAGTCCACATGCAAGCACTCGTGCAGTAAAAGTGATTGAAAGGTGGCCAACGAGCACGTGTGCAGCACTGTGCTGGGCAGACGCTTTGTTGTGCAGTGTTCGATGAAAACAAGGAAGATTAGCAAGATTTGGAAGGAATGAAACATAGAATTTGTTTTCAAAAGTGAGAGTGTTTTGGTTCGTAATAAATTATTCACGTTAATTGAAGGAAGTGTGCGGTTGTGTAGTTTGAGTTTGAAGGAGAACAATTCCGTCGTTCTATTGAAGTTGCTTCTCAAACCGCACAGTTGTGGTTTTTAAGACGAAAAATTTGCAAAACATTCTATTTTGGAGTGCAATATCCTTGCGAAAGTTGTTGTACATTACTTTAAAGTGGAAATAATAGTCCTGCTTCTTTTTACTTTCTCGTATACGAAGTATACAGAGAAAGTATTGTAATCGTCAAAAAATTCGAACTCGAGATTTTGACGAATCTACACGTTTTAGACCTCCCTGAGTCCGAGAAACACAATTTTGGAATTATGTCTGTCTGTGAACACGATAACTCAAAAACTATTGGAGCTACGGGGATGAAATTTGGTATGTGGTCTTTAAACATAATTTGTAGGTTTCTGTCATATTTTGGACAAAATCCGTCAACGGGAAGTCTGTCTGTCTATATGTCCGAAGTCATGTGAACACTATAACTCAAAAACTTGAAAAGCCAGATGGATAAAATTTGGTACACAGTTTTATCATCATGCATGCAGGTCCGTATAAAAGTTTGGGCCAAATCCGTCAACGGATTGACTGTCTGTCGGTCTGTATAATGGCATACTTGTAAAAATTATATCTCCTAAACGCTTTGTATTAGATAAATAAAAATTAGTATGTCGTTTGCTAATATTAATTATAGATCTGTGCTCAAATTTCGTTTCAATCCATTGAAAAAAATATCCAAATTGCATATTTGGTTCAAAATGCACATTGCGACTGTGTGTTGGCGAGCGTTTCGCTTATTTTACTCAAGTTAGTATAGTTGGCTTTTGACCTTGGCGGTCTACGAAGTATTGTACTTCGGATGCTCTTCGGAAATTATGGCAACCCCCTGAACCCGAAACTTCGTTCTGACATTCTCCAGATGGAAGGTATGGTGAAATCGTGCATGATATTTGTAGTAAGATTTCGATCTCAAAAACTTTAGATAAAGTTGTGTGTACCTCAGCGCGCGTAAAAATTGAGAACTTACGCTATTTTTTTAATTGTTATCATTTTCCTTTTACATATAATCATAAAAATGGGCGCAGGTCATTTTAAAATTATAATGACTCAGAGTTTAGGAAGCAAACGGGACAAATAGTATAAGAGACGTATGGCAACCCTAGTTAGAGGGAAAATGACACCTTTTTTGGAAAGTATACGAGAAAGTTTAGCGGAGACCACTCCCGCTGGTTCCAAGAAGCAATGACTCCCGCATAACATCCACGCTGCATCGAAAAACATACGTTAACGAAATCCTCAGGTTGCTATTGTCCGCATTCCTCTTCCTGCTATACATAGGATGCATGTCAATCAGTCGATACGTGAAACGCTGCGAGTAACAATTCGAGAGCAATCCACTGCTCGCCTGAAGAAGGCCCGCTTTGCGTACTTTTACTCCAGAGCTTTCAAATAGAGTGTGCGACTCCCAATTCCGATGTGATTTTCCCTTTCATTTTGTAGACGTTATTTTGAAGCATCCTGCAGAAGTGTAGATTCGCTGCACAACTTTCAATATCAGTCATAATCTCTTTTTTAATGGATTTCATTCTTCGCTTGCGAAAAAATGATGCATCTTTAAATATTTTACTTCGGAATAATTTGATGTTCTTCTAGATCTCTTCACTAACTTCTTCCTTTCTTTTCATTGTAATAAAAATTCATCATCTAAGCTGATCAATCTGTCAGACCTTGAAAAGGGTCAATCATTAAGTTGGTCATATATTATCATTATTCAATTATGCAAATAATTCAAAGGAAAAGCCCCCTGATTGTTTGCACACAAATTTCATTAGAAGAATCGTAATTGGAGGGTTCAGATTTAAAAAGAGCCAAGTCCATTTGATTTACTTTTGAGAAAACAGATCTCAAAGCCGATGAGCTGCATTTCAAACAAGAGGGGACTCGCGATTGTTCTCTCTGCCTGCTGGATGCAAGTTGAAGCATGGGCTCGAATCTTCACGAAGCAGGAAATGCAACATTTCTTCACTAAGTGTTGGCAGTGTCAGTGCAAAATGGGCAAACACATGGTCTTGGCTCGCTTCAACTCTCAACCCTCCAATTAATACTGACGATAGGTTAAACTAATATTAGACACACGAGAAACACACGATACGCCAAGAAAATCACAGTAATACGTACAACATAAATAGAAACCATTGATTTTGTTTCAGTGTTTGTTCTTGAAGATAATCAATTAGTTGTTATTTTCAAGTAAGATGCGTTACAATTCCATTTGTGGGTAATATTTCTAGCTCATTAAGAGTAATAAAAGGAGTTTTCATTCCCCTAGACTATAGCCCCTTCCTACGTACACCCTGAACTAGCGCCATCGGATTATCACACTTCCGTCGTGAGCAGCCCGAAACCTTCCTTGTAGAAGGGATGCGGAAGCTATACCAAATGTGTAGAAGTGATGTGTGTAGTTATTCTTCTTGGGTGGAACTAAAAATGTTATATGAAAATTGTCTTTGCTTTTTACTTTCTCGTATACGAAGCATACAAAGAGAAAGTATTGTAATCGTCAAAAAATTCGAACTCGAGATTTTGACGAATCTCCACGTTTTAGACCTCCCTGAGTCCGAAAAAAAACAGTTTTGGAATTATGTCTTTCTGTGTGTGTGTCTGTGAACACGATAACTCAAAAACTATAAGAGCTACGGGTATGAAATTTTGTATGTGGTCTTTAAACCTAATTTGTAGGTTTCTATCAAATTTTGGACAAAATCTGTCAACGGGAAATCTGTCTGTCTGAAGTCATGTGAACACTATAACTCAAAAACTTGAATAGCTAGATGGATAAAATCTGGTACACAGTTTTATCGTCATGAATGTAGGTCCGTATAAAATTTTGGGTCAAATCCGTCAAAGGGCTGACTGTCTGTCAGTCTTTATAATTTATTATTGAAACCAATCCGTTATCTCCACGCGCATGCGTACGGAAGCAATCTTTTGAGCTCGCGAATGGAGCGATTACGTCAGTTTGTCATTGAGACGGCAAGCGTGAAACCTAGCAGTGTGCGATAGATGTGTTTTAATCGGTACGCATCGCTTTGAATTCTTTACCTAGATATTTTTCAATCACTATAATGAAAAACCTTCTGATAGTTATTGGATTCTGGATAACAGCTGGTTCGAATTTTTTTATCCACGCGGGGGAAGGAGAAACGGCACCTTTGGGGGGAAGTATACGAGAAAGTTTAGGGGAGAACACTCCCGCTGGTTTTAAAAAGTCTTATATATGGTTCAAGGCCGAGGTGGTTGGTTGGAAGGACTAGCTTCGGTGGATTCTAGATACGAAGCCCGATTGCACCGAAGATGTGGGCCTAGTGCACCTTAAATCTGGCGTCGTGGGTCAAACGCCTTCCCGCTGGTGTGGTGCGAAAGTTAGGAGAGGGGGTGGCAGTTCAAGTGTCGTTCTCGTCATCTGACCGTGGTCCAAAATAGCCCTCGTGTTGCTTCAAAGCGAGACGTTAATATAACTAAACTAAATTCGTAAATGGTACTAACTACATCCTTCATTGGTTTTCAATTGATTTCTAGAAACACCAAGAAAATCTACTTCCGCTAAACACCCCTTGATGGAATAAACCTTTCTTTAGGAAAAATAACTACAATTTTCAGATACTCAGTCGGACAAAAGTATAATTTGTATGATTTCAGACACTCCTACGACTTTCATTGTAAAATCCCCTGTTTCCCTGTAAAATCATATAATTTGAGTTTCACAGTGAGCATATGCATATTGCAAAGCTTCTATTTCCAATCGGCTAATTATTATTTTTAGGGAAAATAACAGATCACATGAGCAGCATTTAAGTTTTCGCGGAAATATCATTCCACATGAGAGTCACATGCTCAGAGGGAAGTACAATCGATGAGAGGCCTTCAATACATAATATTTCGCTATCTTGTTTCCAACTTGTGTTTTTCATTCACGCTTCAACTCAAAAAGACGTCGTTAATTTTTTCACCCTTCCGAAAAGGAAGTGTAGAAACATGCAAAGCAACCAAGTTTGAAGAAATGTGATCTGATTTTGCAAAAAAAAAAGAAGAAAAAAAAAGAATTGTCCTTAAATTAAACTTATTGGTTTGGGATCCTTCCTTTTAAAACATGTTTTTTCATGTATGGGTAACTCGAAATTTAATTTTTTTTAACTGACCTATAAAGAGATTTTATTCGGGGATTTCACATTATCCGTGCCTTGTTTGTGTTTTGAAGGGGAATCATGTTTCAATAAACTCTGGAGAGTTTCCTCCAACTATAGCAAAACGTCACTCTATCAGAGATGTTTATATCCGAGCTGATAAAACTTTGCAGACATTGGAATCGCGTGAAGTGCAGCCAATGTAAACCTATTGATCTTCCTTTAATCAACCAGCGGGAGTGGCCTCCCCGAAACTTTCTCGCATGCGACCAGTAATGTGGGGTGGGTAAACACACAGTGGGTAGGAAAATATTCTTGGAGTATTTACCCAAGGACTGGCTATTTTGAGAAAAAAATTATGAATGGTGATTTACAACCTAACATATAAAATTCATGAATTCCTGAAACTTAATATTTTGCAAAAAATAATTGCGTATGTTCTCAATTTTTATGCGCGCAGAAGTACCACAACTTTATTGAACGTTTGTGAGAACGAAATCTTACAACAGATATCAAGCAAGATTTCACCATACCTTCCATCTGGAGAATGTCAGAACGAAGTTTCGGTTCAGGCGGTTACCATAATTTCCGAAGCGCGTGTTTGCGGCTCGCTACAATTTCCTTCCTAGACCGCCAAGATCAAACGCCAACCATACTAACTTCAGTAAAATAAGCGAAACGCTCGGCAACACACAGTCGCAATATGCATTTTGAACCAAATATGAAATTTGAACACCTTTTTGACGGATTGTCCCAAAATTTTATACGGACCTACCTTCATAACGATAAAACTGTGTACCAAATTTTATCGATCTAGCTATTCAAGTTTTTGATTTATAGTGTTCACATGACCGCGGACATACAGACAGACAGACAGACTTCCCTTTGACGGATTTTGTCCAAAATTTGATAGAAACCTCCAAATTATGTTTAAAGACTACATACCAAATTTCATCCCCATAGCTCTAACAGTTTTCGAGTTATCGTGTTCACAGACACACAGACAGACATAATTCTAAAATTGTGTTTTTCAGACTCGGGGAGGTCTAAAACGTGAAGATTCGTCAAAATCTCGAGTTCGAATATTTTGACGATTACAATACTTTCTCTTTGTATACTTCATATACGAGAAAGTGAAAAAGGAGTGTTTCCGAAATAATCTTTAAGCAAGACAATGATAGCAAAATTTTTAGAGATTATTAATTTTAATAAGAAATAGATATTTTTACCTATAAATTCGATTCGTTTAAATGACGGGGTTGGGTGGGAGACACCCTTATTAAATCTGGAAACAAGTGCAACAACAAGGAATGGAATATGCCTTTGTAAAATAGTTTGTAGTACCGAAAATGGCAATTCTTGAAACCTAAACTTATCAAGATATGTGAGAATGAAAAAAATTATAGAGATCCCATCATTAAACAAAACATTAATGCTTTCATTTCGAGTTTTAATTAGCCTATAATTTTGAACTGAAATAACTTTTGAGTTGTTGCAGATAGAAATAGAAAGTTTTTTACTGAAAAGTGCGTGTGAAAAGAATTTAATGTATAAAGTTTTTAAAGTGAGGGCGTGAGAGGTATCCCGATTGCACAACGTAATCGAAAAATTGTCACTTACGGGTTCAAGTGTTTCTTTTATTTCCATGCTTGAAAATGAGGCAGTTGCCCCTTTTTTCTGTCTTATAATGTCTGTCGGCTTCTTCTCGTGAGCCAAATCTTTCATATGACTTCAAAGATGGAAATCACAGGGATTAATGTCTGATAAATAAGGTGGTCAATGCAGTCCGCCAGGATAGATTTGGATATTGATAGGCGATAATTCGAGTTCCAAACTCACTATCAATGGCTTGGTTCGGTTTTTAAATGTTGACGAACATTTCCGAAGAAAAGGTATTGCATTTTCATGACTGAAAACACTATAAAAAGATGATATTCGGTTGAATATGACATTTTTGAAAAGGAGTGACATTAAGCAATTTCGTTTTAAATTTTAGCTGTCCGTATTAAATGCTCTTTTGATAACAAATTTTATACGATTTCTCACAAAAGACAAAATTTAATTTTTGTTCTCGACTGTATAACTTGATATGTATAATTCGTACGATTATCAATTGAAATACTTTTATTTTGTTAGAATTTTGAAATGAAGCCACTGCAAAATGTGCTGAGAATTTTTCTCATTTCACGCAAATTTTCTAATGTAACCGACAATTCATAATAGTTACAGCAAAGTCACTTACAGTTTCGTGTCAAACAAATTTGAGTTATCTCGTGACGAGGTTACTTCTAATTTAACAAGGGCAGAATGAGTTTTAAGTGTTTTTACAGCATCGAAACAATTGTTCCTATTGT
The DNA here is from genome assembly GCA_013235015.1 of Araneus ventricosus. Lineage (NCBI taxonomy): Eukaryota > Metazoa > Arthropoda > Arachnida > Araneae > Araneidae > Araneus > Araneus ventricosus. The sequence goes on along the minus strand of BGPR01002412.1, from coordinate 93,774 downwards.
TTCGAAAAGAGGTATTTTGCTTATCCTGAAATGCAATTTTGAAATACCATCATTCTTGAATACCTTGATTGCTTTGCTACAATAAAAGAACAGTCTACTTTGTCGTGAAGACTTCATCACGTGCAATATCTGCTGGCAAATACCATTATCGTTTTTTCTTGCACATTACGCTAAAAATAGAAATAAAGTCATTAAAAGCAATTTCTTTTAACTATAAGAAACTATGTCTACTTCAACCTATAATCTTCAAACATTTTTATTCTAAATAATTGCACAATTTTATCAATATTTACAAGCTTGGATAAATTTTAAAATGATATGCTTGATGTTTCCTTCATTCTTACCATAATTGACTGACTTATTGAATTCAGATTTCCCGTTGAAAGTAAATGATCGTTCTATGCGAATAGTTGCCAGTCATTTGCCGAACTCCTGTCACTGAAACTGAGGAAGAGCGGAGCGAAAAGATGTCATTTCTGAGCCATTCAGATCAATTAAGCTTCGTGGCAATGATTCGTGAGCAAAGATGATACAATCCCTGACCTCGAAAGAAAGAGATCGTGGGATTTCCTATGCTGCATGGATTGTAATGAAATTTTATACACACATGCCATCACTATAAGATAACCGTGAGGGATATAACAAAATAATCAGAAGTAAATTTTTCAGTTCTACAAATGAGGTCAGAAGTGACTTCATATTTTCAGAGCCGTCCGACTGATAAGTCGTGAGGCTACCCCGCACAGTTTTAAAAGAGTCACAGTGGGTCCTGTAACGTCACGGCCGATGGCCGCGGTTTGATGGCTGAGCAAATTCGAGGCGATTTCAGACAATGAGTAGCCTTTCCGAATTTCATTACAGCTAAATTATATAAATACATTTGTAATATACATTCTCTAGATTAGAATGCTTATGTACAAAAAATCAATAAAAATGACCTCGAAGGGAGGAACTGTAACTCTGGTCGAGTAGTTGATTAATTTCGCGAAACCAACCTGCACTGCGCTGGAAAATTCAATATAGTCCCGGAGTTCTATGTAAACTCCTACGAGATGAACCCGAGGACCGGGTCTATCCGTAAATATCCGAACTCGCAATCCCTGATGGGAGTACTCCGAGTCTCGATTCGAAGCAAACCTAACGCTAGGTGAAGTCCAACTCTCCACTCCGTCTCTCACAAACGAAATCCCTCCGTTTCATGTACCGATCCGGGTCTCCTCATTAGTAAGATGGCATTCCTTTCCACCCCCTGCAAAAAGTCCCACCATTATGTCTCCCTCGTTAGCACTCTTCCTACAAAGGTAAATGTTGCCCCTCGTCCATCAAATCCACGCTTCGTTACTTTGAATTGTCCGGTTCCCTTCATGTAGGCGACATTGTCAATCAACGCTTTTTTAAGAACCCTGTGGTCCTGTCTGGTCTCCAGCTAGTATCGTCATCTCTGAGGACGCTTTGTTAAAACGCACCTGCACAGAGAAGCTTTGTCATTCCTCAGATGGTTAACACTGGTCGAAGAATGTTGTGCTAACTTTCACCTGCAACCCTAAATCATCGTTTTGTTACAGTCCTAAGGTTGTTAATCATAGTTTGTTAAAAAAAATACTATTCTTCTAACAGAGAGATTTATAAAGCCTGCACGATCCGGTGAGAGGGTTGACGTCGTACAATGGCTTTTCTAGAACATCCTTTTTGACATTTAGGTTTGGTGACCAAGCTGATCTCATCCGTCAGCGAATACACTTTCCCCATAGAAGCCAAGTTCATCGTAGCTTTTCTTCAGCATCCATAAAGAACAAATCGCCCACAATAGCTCAATGGGAAAGCCTCACATAAGGATGAAGAACCTTATCGCCAGCGGCGGACTGGCCAGGTTGCCAGCATGCCCGATGGCAAGTGGGCCCCCTTACACCTAAGTCAATACAGGGCCCCCAGGATGTGTGTATATAACCGAGAGAAAGGGAAGAACTCTTTCTGTACTAAGTTTCCTGTGTATTTTCTAAGCAGAATAGCAAGTAGTTCATATAGTGTATTTTAAAAGAACTTTACCTTTAAGGAGTTTGAAATCCATTTTTGAGTGATGAATGATGTAATGATATTAGTGAAATTTCGAAGCTAAAGATCATAAAGACATTATTAAGAAATTCATTATCTGAGGAGAACTTGAAATCATAAATATTGCTATTATTGAAAGGGAATTTTTAGATGATTTGGGTGCAGTAATTATTGACAGATTTGCACTAGTAAACTCCAAAGTTTGTTGACTTGCCCTTAATGAAATGGACTACATATACTTCTGTACTTTTGAGTTGTTAATCTTTGACAGTAAGAAGCATTTTTTAAAAATATTGAAATTCTTAAATAGTTTGCACTTTATTTTGAGTCTGGTTTTAAAAAAATTCTCCAAATGACAATATAATTCCAAAATTACAGTATACTATCCACCGCCAAAACTATTTAATATTCTATCATAAAATTGTATTTATATTTGGTATTTCTTACTTCCAATAATATGTATAATGCGTGTATACTGACTAGGAATAAATTATATTAACTTATTGATTCTAATTTATTTTATTTGTAATAACTGAAATTAAAAAATGTATTTAAGACAGCATTGTAGATGTGGATATAGGGCCCCCCATTGCCTCGTGGCAACCACTATTTTCAGACCCAGTCCGCCACTGCTTATCGCCATACCACTTTGTAGGAGTGGGTGTTAAATAAATTTAAAAAAATACCCCTTTGTAGTAATCGCATCAAAGACAAGCAGCGGGTAAAACCATCCTCAATGATGCTTCCCTACTTAAGGGTTCCACTTCCACCAGCATAAATGTTTACTTCATATTCCCTTCTCCTAATTGTATTTATCTTCACGATTTCATGTTCAGCAATATCATATTTCTCTGTACTTTCAGCATAATACTATCTTTCTCAAGCTTTGTAGCTTCAAATATTTCAGTACACAAATCGACTTAACTAAATTTTTCTTATAATACTTTTTTAGCTAGATTGGGGAGAAAGTTTCAAAGTATTCAATATTTATGTACATTTTTATTTCCTTGACTCAATTCATCAGAAGTTATCTTCTATTTTTCCTAGTCAATTTAAGTTTAGTATTTCTGTATATATATTCTTATCGGTAGCTTTCAGTTAACATTGTAATATCTTATAAAATAGCCTTTTCTACGTAATATTTTGTTGTTTTCTGGTATCTAATCTTCGCATGGTTATCGACGAAATTCAATTTAAATAACATATTAAGTTTATAAGTGTACATAGGTATTCAGGATATTAAACATTCATAAAATTTAATGTTACTATTCAAAGATTCAGTTTAGAAAATATCAATTTGTGCAAGAACCCTCATCACTTAGCTTCTCTCGAAGAGAAATTTAAATTTGCCTCATTGAAATGCCAACCTCTTTCTGAATTTTAACGGTATTCATCTGGAATATTTATATAAGTTGCTCTATATATCTGGCTATGAAGTGATGAAAGAAAAATTCCGATGATTCTCGCACATGAGCAGTAAAAAAATTATTTAGTACAAATACTCATATTTCTTCTAATATTCCCCATATTTACTTCAAATTTTAATACAACACTTCTGTAACATATTGTCGAGTTTTCTTTAAGTTTCGTATAATTTGAATAAAAACTCTGCATGTTATAAATAAAAATAATACGGGCAAATTTGATATTTTTCAAAGAAACCTTTATATCTTCCCGAATATTCGCGCTGTGTTTACGAAAATGCACGTAAATATTATGCACATCAAACATAACCATTGATGAAAGCTTCATTTCGTTAGCAGCTTTCTGTGGAACGGAATGAGTCGAAATCCCTTTTAGTCTGCATCAGTTGAGTCTGGTCGCCCCCATAATTGCCCTCGTGAGCGAATCTTCACTGTAAAATGTGTATGATACTCGTTTGTATGTTACACGATTCTCTAGAATTGATTTCGAACCATAGTTTTCGTATAAATTGTACATTTCTCGAATTTTCCGAAATGTTTCTTAATTTTTGCACACTAGTGTACTAGTACTAATACACAAAAATTTCCCAAATATGACTTGCTTTCAAATAGGAACAAAATCAATCATTAATTATCTTTGTTCTTTTATCGGGCATTATCAGCTGTTTAGAAAATTGATATCTGGAAAAGGGAAATGCCCAAATAATGAAGATAGCTAAATAAATTACTTTTGAACGCACTCATGTAATTCTGCATGCTCTTGATGATCACAATGGAATCAAGGTTATCCTGATTTCATCCAACAGTTTGGTATTCACAAATATCATATTTGAATGAGGAAATATTTTGAATAAATGTCTTTCCAAAATCTTACTTATGTATCAATCAGGCCTCACATCTGAGTTAAGGAATTGAAAGGAGAAAACCGAGCAAAGATCATCGAAGGGTTTTGTCGCTAAACAAAGGAGATCATGGGCAAAATTATCGATCATCATTTCTCAAAAAAAAATGTCATTTAACAGACAGGCTAAAATTCTCTACTTATATGCTTTGCACAAATAAAAAGGAAGTATCATATGATTTAATATCGTATGATAAATATCATTCGCATACTTAAATGAGGAAATATGTTGAATAATTTTTTAAAAAAATCTTGCTTATGTATCAATCAGGTCTCAAATCTGAGCTTAAAGAATTGAAAGGAGAAACCCGAGCAAATCATTGAAGGGTTTTTTCACTAAACAAAGGAGATCACGGAAGGAACAATTATCAATCATCATTTCGCAAAGAAATTCTGTGATTTTTACAGAGAGGGAAAAAAAACTTTGCTTCTTAGGTGTTTTATACAAGTAACCAGCGGGAGTGGTCTCCCCTAAACTTCCTCGTATACTCCTGACCCATGTAGAGAAAAAAATAAGCTAACGGGCAGTAAAACGAACAAGAATCCCTAACGCAGTGGAGGAAAAAAAAAAGCGAAACGTCATACCGCGATTTCCGAAGGTCGTCCAACACGAAAGTGGAATTAGAAGCCGGCGTGATTGCCAATAGGGCTGGTTGTAAGATAAAGAAAACGAAATTTGTAATTTGAACGCCTTTTTTCCAACCGATTGACACAAAAATTGGACACAAATCTACCATTAAGGTAAGAAGAAGACATTTATCAAATTAATTTTTTAAAGAAGTTATTGCACTCAAAAGTATGCGATTATACAGACAGACAGACAGTCAACACTTTTGACGGATTTTGTCCAAATTTTGATGCAAACCTACATTCCTGATAACAAAAATGTGTACCAAATTTTATCCACCTAACTATATAAATTTGTGAGTTATAGCGTTCACATTAACACGGACATACAGACAGACAGACTTCCAGTGTACGGATTTTGACCAAAATTTGATAGAAACCTACAAATTATGTGTAAAGACCACACACTAAATTTCATCCCCGTAGCATTAATACTTTTCGAGTTATCGTGTTCACAGAGAGACACAATTCCAAAATTGTGTTTTTCGGACTACGGGAGGTCTAAAACGTGGAGATTCATCAAAATCTAGAGTTCGAATTTTTTGACGATTACAATACTTTCTCTTAGTATACTTTTTATACGAGAAAGTAAAAAGGGAGAATTTTCGCGCCAACGCTTCTCATTCTTTCTTTTTGCGGCCAGTAATGTGGGGTGGGTAAACACACAGTGGGTAGGTAAATATTCTTGGGGTATTTACCAAAGGACTGGTTATTTTGAGAAAAAAATTACGAATGGTGATTTACAATGAAACATATAAAATTCACGAATTCCCAAAAACTTAATATTTTGCAAAATAAATTGCGTATGTTCTCAATTTTTGCGCGCGCTGAGGTACCACAACTTTATTGAACGTTCTGGAGAACGAATTCTTACTACAGATATCACGCAAGATTTCACCATACCTTCCATCTGGAGAATATCAGAACGAAGTTTCGGTTCAGGCGGTTGCCATAATTTCCGAAGCGCGTGTTTGCGGCTCGCTACAATTTCCTTCCTAGACCGCCAAGATCAAACGCCAACCATACTAACTTCAGTAAAATAAGCGAAACGCTCGGCAACACACAGTCGCAATATGCATTTTGAACCAAATATGAAATTTGAACACCTTTTTGACGGATTGTCCCAAAATTTTATACGGACCTACCTTCATAACGATAAAACTGTGTACCAAATTTTATCGATCTAGCTATTCAAGTTTTTGATTTATAGTGTGCACATGACCGCGGACATACAGACAGACAGACTTCCCGTTGACGGATTTTGTCCAAAATTTGATAGAAACCTCCAAATTATGTTTAAAGACCACATACCAAATTTTATCCCCATAGCTCTTATAGTTTTCGAGTTATCGTGTTCACAGACACACAGACAGACATAATTCCCAAATTGTGTTTTTCAGACTCCGGGAGGTCTGAAACTTGGAGATTCGTCAAAATCTTGAATTGGAATTTTTTGACTATTGCAATACTTTCTCTTTGTATAGAAAGTAAAAAGGAGGTATAAGATTTAAATATCATTCTTTAGTCAAAGGAAAATCCCGTTGAGGAAAGGCTATGAATGGGAAAGAAATTCGAAACAATTGCCCTCACAGGAACAACTTCGATAAAATGCCTCTCATAGAAGGCCAATAAAATGCAGTCAACTCGGAGAGGGTCCACGAACATGATTCACAAAATCCATCTTCGCGCGCAATGTCCAGGACTGCGTGACTAATAGTAGGATAAATAAATCTGTATTTCAACGCTGTTCTACATGACTTAACCCTTTAGAAGGGCTTTTTTACTTTCTCGTACACGAAGAGTACAAAGAGAAAGTATTGTAGTCGTCAAAAAATTCGAACTCGAGATTTTGACGAATCTCCACGTTTTACACCTCCCTGAGTCCGAAAAACACAATTTGGGAATTATGTCTGTCTGTGAACACGATAACTCGAAAACTATTAGAGCTACGGGGATGAAATTTGGTATGTGGTCTTTAAACATAATTTGGAGGTATCTATCGAATTTTGGTCAAAATCCATCAAAGGGTTGACTGTCTGTCAGTCTGTATAATTTACCATTGAAACCAATCAGCTATCTCCACGCACATGCGTACGGAAGCAATCGTCTGTGCTCGCGAAAGGAGCGAATTACGTCAGTTTGTCCTTGAGACGGCAAGAGTGAAACCTAGCAGTGTGCAAGGGATGCGTTTTAATCGGTGCGCATCTCTTTGAATTCTTTGCCTAGATATTTTTCAATCACTCTAATGAAAAACCTTCTGATAGTCATTGGATTCTGGATAACAGTAGGTTCGAATTTCTTTAGCCACGCGGGGGAAGGGGAAACGGCACCTTTTGGCGGAAGTATACGAGAAAGTTTAGGGGAGAACACTCCCGCTGGTTCTTCTAGTAGTGGCAGAATAAAATAACTTTGGCATGAGATTAATTGAAGAAAAGAAATTCATTTAGCTTATTGGATGACATTATTTTTTGTTAACTGATTTTATTAATTAATAATTAATTGACAAGTAGAGGCACTTCTTTATGGTTTGAGATGAGAAATTGGAACATCCAGGTTTTTGTTTCATTGAAAAATTTGGCGGGAACTTACGCCAACCTTAAGAAATGCATTTAAAAATAGATGAATTTGGTGGGAAGGATATTCCCACGGCCTTAGAAAGGGTTAAAATCAAACATTTTTTTTTTCTTTCATCAGCGAGCATGTGTAAAATACCCGCACAATGGTTAATTATTGAACTCGTACCGCCTTACCACATTGAACTCACACCACAGCATATGTTTCTCGTGTTGTTAATTTCTTCTGCAGTGGCGTTGTAACCGGGGGGGGGCGAAGAGACTCCGGGAGCCAGTTTTAAAGAGCGCTACGGAGTCAAAACATTACTGTGCATACGCCATTTTGAAAGCAAAATAGGATAAGGAGGTGTAAAAATAACCCCTGGCGCCATTTATGCTTTTTAAGGTATCCGCCTGGTTTAAAATCGTCGTTTTCGATGAAATTATATTTAGAAAAATTTTATGACTTAATTTTGTAGCCTGTTTAATCAGCTTTCTAAAACTGTCTCACTTTTTACTCTGCGTGAATTACAAATAGAGTTACAGCTGTTTTATTGCCGAACTGTAAGCATTATTTTAAGTTGCACTACAACTTTAAAGGCGTTTACTGAGAAATGATATTTTTGAGGAAAACTGTCGACCGTAACAATGATTTCTCAAAACGTTATTCGAGTATTGATACGAAATTTTCTAAGGTTGTTTTCTGTAATATGCTTGATGTTTTCCTCTCAAAACTAAGGTCAATTTTAAAATCAAGTAATATTTTTAAGTGTTTAAATATAAACGAAAAGCATTTTTTATGAAAAATTACCAGTTTAGTAACTATGTTCAGCTATATCTTAAAACCGTTTTGAAGCACAAGAAAGATTTTAGAACATAACACAGATAACTGTCATAAAAATGTACTCCTACAAGGATTCATGTATATTTTGAATATGATTTTGTCTATGGCTGTTAGCGTAAGGCAAATATTTTAGTCATTTTTCTTCAAATATCTCATTTTTTTTAAAAAATATTATTTTGAGAGCTTAATTTTACAATATTTTCATAGTTTTAAAGCGTATGCAGTTGAGAAATAACATTAAAAAATATGAAATATATATAAGTTATTTTTCAAAAAAACGTCTCCGAACACAGTCGGATACCTTAAGCTACTGATGAGGACTGGGAGAAAAATCAAATCATATTACTTTCCTGGAGCCACCTCCCCTCGCTACGCTTCTGTCCAAGTGAGCAAAATGGTAACGCGTTTATGGCACTTTTTGAAGTCAAATAAAATACAGGGGGCGAAGAAATAGCAAGCCCCGGGTGCCGTTTGCTCCAGTTAAGGCAGTGATGAGGAGTGGGGTGGGCGAAACAATCATACGATGATCCACTTCCCCTCGCCTACTCTTTAGGTGCTTTTCTGCTTTTAATCGGAATCGTCACCGGTTCTTCTTCTTTGATTTAGCACAAAAGAAAGGCGGATAAATAATTTTTTTAGCTGCTATCATCATTACTAACAATAGTCAGACTATAATGTAACTAAACGATAGACTGACTCATAAATATACATTTTCCTTCAAAAATATTTTCTATCCTAAAAGGAATTATTTTTTTCAATCATATGACGGAATTTCTTTCATAAATCCATATAAGATAGAATGTCGAGTCTAATTGGTTATTTTAATGAATTAATTCGAATTATGGCGTTTTCTCTATTAGCTGAAGATTTACTCTGAATGTCATGAATGGAAAATTTCTTATTTGGGGTTGAAAAAGCATTTGCACTCGATAGTTATTCCATTATTTAGCATTGACTGCATGCTGAACGTTCCAGCCGTGGCGTCATCAACACTTGTTGTCGCTGCGAGCTTCTCGAGGAACCTTCCAGTCAGACCTTCTCCGAACTCTTCCGATACATTGGTTTTCATTCAACACGATGCAAAAATTGCTCCACACAATTTCCACAAAGGATGACTCAGCAAACTTGGGCATGCTTCAGATAGCACCAAATTTTCAATCACTCTGTTTTGCTCGTGCTTGGAGGGTCAGTTTCGTTCAACTCGCTTTAATTACAACATCGAATGATTCGTAAGATGTTCCTATCGGGTACATCATCAAAGCGGGGGATTATTCTGAACAGCGAATTGTATGTTATATGAGAAGGAAGGAAATGGGAAATGTGTACATCTGCAAAACCGAACCAAAGCAGCCATGGTGAATCAAACTAATTGGTTGGATATTTCCATGTGAAATATTGATCAAATGATTAATTGAGTAATTTAAATTCATGATGAATTTCAATGTACAAATTTTGCTTGATTTTTTATGCTTATCTGTTTAATTATTGGTATTATCTTCGCTGGTAATATTGAGAAAATGAATATGAGAAACCATATTTCAGTCATCAGAAAACATTGCTAAGCAGTATTCAGCGAGCAGAAGATAAATGCTGTTCAAATTAGTAAATTGCATTTGTAAAAAATTATATTTTATATGTGATGATTTCATGAAAACTATAAGGGCTGTTTTCTTTCGAATCCATTCCTCGTCAAAACAGTTTTTACCACCTAGTTTAAATAACTGTAACCTTACAAAAGGAAAAGTTTTGTATTTGTGTAACAGTTATTTAATTTTATAATTCACAAGTAACTAATGGTTATGCAAAGATATTTGTTTGGAATAAAAGAAATATAAAAAATATGTTCAATGCAACCAAACCAATTGCTTTATTTTTTTTTTTATTCTAAACAACTACTGAAAATTGTGCATCAACTTTTTTTACGTTGCAACTGACATTATATAGCTCAAAATAGTTATCCTAACAATCATCTTGAAACAAAAGAAACAAATAAACGTTGAGGTTGTTGCCACAAGCCGCTTATAAGATTTAGACTTTGATTACCTTGACCGGAAACAATAGGAATTCCAGCTTTCGTCTGTTCTACTCTGAAATTTATATAATTATCTAAAATTTTGAAAAAAAGTGACTTATTATCTTGATTGATGGTGTAAACACATTGTGCAAGTTTAAAATAGAAACACATTTTCGAAGAATTAGAGAACATGGAAAATGAATATAAAAGAACAAAAGAGTGAAATGTCTGAAATAGAATACAACGCGTGACCTCGCGTATCTGAATGTGGGCAACACTAACCTAGTTTTTTTTTGTGAGAATTGTTAAACATGTGGAAAAATTTTATTGATGCGCGTCCAGTGATTCGGCGAAACTTATTTCATTTGCATATAGTTATTAGTAGTTAAGAAATTAAAAAATTACTTTCAGATATAGTAGAAGCTTTGAGGAATTATAGAGTTTATTAAAGAAACACAGTTTGAAAGTGTAAAAGAAAAAAAGTTTTTATAAATTATCACTGCGATGTTTTCTAAAATGAATATTTTCAATGGCAAAGTCGTTTTCTAGGTCAGTGACTTTCACTCTAAATGTTCTTCTAGGAGCCGACGAATGAATTTCGGTCTTTCAAAATATCGAAATCATTCTTCTTTTTTTTCTTTGGTCGGCCGTTACTCATTTCTTACGACAAATAAATCAGTCAAGAAAATTCTAGGGTATTTGACACGTAATAGTGATCTATTACATTATATTTCGCTGAAATTATCCCTCAGTAATTAGTACCCTCGGCTTATTCAGAGGCCCATTGCTAGGGACTTCTCTCAACTTCAAGGAGAGTGTCTATAGAGATGGTGTTCTAAATTCCAACCTAATGCCTCCGATACCTTAATAGCTTACAATTTTTTTCTTTGCTATTAGTCCAATATATGTAGTATGGGTGCCTAGGTCCCATATGTAGTGTAGTTTCGTAGACAGGTGAGGACGCAGTTCTGCTATTAAAGAGATTTAATAATGACAGCACAAACATTCAGGACGACACAAACATTTAAATAGGAAAAGATAAAGGTGAAGGAATTAGAGGGCGGCCACTGCCCTATTCATCAAGTCATCGCCGACAGTTCTGGCGTTGCGTTCCATCGTTCGCCATTACACACACAACGTCTGTCTCTAACAAGCGCAAGATCATCTGACGTGACGTCAGCTAAGAGACGAGTGCCTCCTGGCGGGATACTACATATATTTAATAAGTGACATTTTCTAAGTTTCTAAGTGATTTTATAAGTGACATGAAGATTTAATGCTAGATTCTGGAATATCTCTTAATACTTCCGATGCTTTAACAATCTAATACTGCTGATTTTGGATGCTGCCGTCCGATAAAATGTAACGTATTGAGGTCATGTTAATGATATATGGGTCTGAGATTTATATCATTTTGGAAAAAAGCAAGAAAACGCTTATTATAGGTGTTGCCATCTGGTCCGTAATTGGAAGAATGGCGGCGAGGAGGAAAAATGGCAATGAACAGATAAGAATTGAAAACATTTCGCCAAATTGCCACGCATACTAATAACACAAGATATTGCACAATACCTCAGCGATGTTGTTCGGTATTCTGAATGCCGCACAATATCGCGAAGATATCGAAACAATATTGTAGGGCATTTTGTGGTATATGGGGAGATTCAATTATTGAGGTCACTCGGATTTGAAGCAACAATCGTGAAGTTGAGAAGCACCGGTAGAAAGAAGCCGCGATTTCCTGAACGCATGAGTCAATAGAAAATTCTTTCACACATGGCAGGAAAGAAGGAGCGGGAGTGTTCTCCCCTCAACTTCTTACCCAATGTAACGCTTTTAGTGATTAGCTTGACCCTGTAGTGAAGAGGACTGGGCGTGTCTTTTGAACTCCTTTCATTGGACCCATTCGGGTCTAAAATGTGATATATATCCACACTTTTGATGTGAAGACCGGGTAACAATTCCATCCCCCTAGCCTGGTGTTGAGTTATCGCATTCACAGACGCGCGACCCACAATCATTCCATCGACAGATTGAGTCCAAAATTGGATACAAATCTATTATTCTGGTAGTCGAATCAGACTGATATGACAGATTTCATCCATTTAGCTTTTAGTGATTTGAATTATCTTGTTCACCCGCACATAGATAGACAGACTTCCCTTTAATGGATTTCAGCCAAAATATGATAGGAAATTTGGTGTCGAAGCTGCATAACAAATTCCACCCCCCTAGCCTGTTCCGGTTTTGAGTTACCGGGTTCACAGGCAGGTATAATTCCAAAAAGTTTGGACGATTGCAATACTCTCTTTTTATGAACTTCGCATAAGAGAAAGTAAAAAAAGAAATGCGCGCATTTATGGATGTATTAATAAACAGAAAACTCTATCAAAAAGGGCATGCGAGGGAAAAGGAGTCTCATCCCATATAGTACGGCGATGTTTTAAAAATCTGGATGAACGGAAGTTCGTGCCCATTTGAAATTTTCAAAATGCATGCAATTTCGCATAGGAAGCCTCGCAAATTCAAAATAATAGCGCAAGCATCGTTCGCTGAGATGGTGAGCCCCGATTCCACCGACGATTCATCGTTTATGGCGCACGTTAAAGCTGTCGCCATGGTTCATAAGCCCGCATGTCTGTCTAACTTTGAAATCCGGAAACCGCGCTTCAAAATTGGGAAGCCCGTCTCAAAATAGCCCTCGTGTCACTTCCATTTGGGACGTCGATCTCACACATAGATACACTAAAAGAAGCATCATTGACAAAATTCGATAAAATACCGTCTTTAAAAGTAAGCCCAAATAAGCAGGGTGGTTAAAAAAAAGCGTGACCAAACTTTAAGGGTAGGTCAGGAATACGATAAGCATCCAAAATCGCACAAGAACATGGGTGCGCAAGTGCCATCTGGAGGCATTTGATGACATTTAACACAACCCTGGCCACTATCTTTCTGAATCTTAACGGTATCTAACCGAAATTTTTTTAGGAGGGGAGTTATAAAAGAAAAATTACTTTACGTTTCACACATGAGCAGTAAAAAATTATTTAATTCAAATGCTGATATTTTCTCTAATAATCAAGGTATTCACTTCAAAATTTTAATACAATGCTTTTCTAACAAATTGTCACGTATTCTGTAAGCTTCATACAATTTGGTTGAAAACTATGCAAGTTATAAGCGAAAAAATCATGAAATATTGGTTTTTTTAAAAAAAGAAAACCTTTATATCTTCTAGAATATTCGTGCTATTTTTATGAAAATGCATCTAAATATCACGCACTTCCCACAAAAGAATTCGTGAAAGTTTCAAGCCATTATCAACTTTCTGTGAAGTGGGTGAGCCCAAATCCCTTTTCGACTTCATCAATTTCTGGTCGGTCCCCTAAATGTTCTCGTGACCTAATCTTCAATGTAAATTGTGGGTTAAAACCTATTCTTTGTAGGGTCGAAGTTCGAGGAGATATTCGAAAAAAATGTGCAAATTTCAAAAAGTGTTCGCAATTTTGGCCAGCGCTGCATTATTTTAAATGCCATCTGCTGCCTCCAGATGGCGCTTGAACACCCAAGTTGCTATGTGATTCTGGACGCTTATCGTATGCCTGGCTACCCGCAAAGTTTTGCCACGATTTTTTAAATCACCCTGCATATGTGAAAATTGTAGGAAAATAGGTGTTGTTAGTTGATTGTTTAGAGGAAAATGGTACGCTTTGTTTCTATTTTCCAGGTGGATTAACTGTGTGTAAATAATATGCAGCAGAGTAAACAATTATGGAATAAATCTTAATTTTTAAAATGAAGTTTTGTTTCAATTTTTATTTGCTTAGTTAGTCATTTCTTGCAAACAGATTACAAGAAATGGGACCTTCAGAATTGTTATTATTGTGGCTTTTAAATCTACTGTATTTTGGAATATCTATGTAAATTGCTCGCTCGCCCCCTGCTTTTTGTAACAGGATTCAATATAAAGTGGTTATTTATGCCATCTAAAGTACAACAGAATGGCAATGGTCCAAACGGATGTCTAATCCAGTTAAGATGTGAGACTGTAACGAAAAAAAATTGACATTTGTTAATCAATAGTTAGACATTGACTGTTATATAATATTTGTGGGGAGCACAATTTTTACATGATTGAAATTTCTTTTGGGATTTCTAAAAAGACAATTACATAAAAATAAAATTATTAAATAAAATATATGCCATATTATATAGGAGAAATAATTATAGAAATGTTAGGCTCACATTTTTTCGCTGGCTATTTAATTTTCAATTGGAAACAGAGATCTAAAATAACATTTTTTTGCTTCATTTTTCTAATTTTTCAGTAATATAAATTATGTTTCTGCTTTTACACCGAACAATTAAATCATATATGCCAGATGCATAAAAGCATTTTCAAATCCATATTTTTATTTATATTAATGAATTAATTAAAAATTTTTATTTGCATAATTTAATTCACGTCCACTGCAATAATGTTTATTTGATCTAATATTTCCCAGCTATGTGTCTCAGAAATGCGAAGAAATTCACACAGGGTGTTCACTCCAATCGCGGTGTTCACTCCAATCGCGGCCTATTAGATCATTTCCAAACCGCCAGAGATAGACATTTACTTCCGATTGGGAAAACGCTTTAAAAGACTAAAGAATTATATTTTATATTGTTTCTGACAATAAGTGTACTTCTGGAAAAATTAAGAAGTCTAAATTTTTATTCAATGCCCAGTCTCCTATTAGTAAAATATTCTTAGCACACTCATATTTTAAGCATTTACTCTTAATATTTTAACACTTCTGCGACTAAATCTGACCGAGTTATGAAGCTTTGAACATCGCCGTTTTAGACTATTAGAATCCATTTCAATAGCTGCCTCGAGGAAGATCCTCCAATCAAGGCACAGCGTTTGCTCGAAGCGGCCGCTGATTCGTTTAGAATTCTCAAGTGCAAAGCTCCATAACTCAGTCACTTTTAGTCTCAGGAGAGTGGAACTTTTTGTTGTTCGAAATGCTTGTGTATGAAGAATATTTTCCTAAATATGTCTGATAGGGCCGAGGCACTGTATAAAAATCTAGACTTCTTAATTTCTTCACAGCGCATTTATTGACTCAAAATGAATAAAATATAATTATTTGCGTCATTTAAAACCCCTTTCCTATTGGAGGCATATGCCTATCTCTACCAGTTTAGAAATTAGCTATCGGGCCACGAAAGAAGTGGACACCCTAAGTATTGCGTTCAGTGAAAAAAGTCTATGATATATCTAATTTCTGGTTTTTGAGTTCCCATTTACGTTGCAAATTATCTCAGGGTAAAAAACCCGCGATGATTCTTTTTGACAGGTCGCTGTTGAAGGAAATATTTTTTTTTATTCTCGCGTTCACGAATCCATTACGTAAATAACCGCAGATTGTAAATGATCCTTGAGATTCTAAATGAGGTTCATCTCTGAGAATTACCGCAGCATAATTAAAGTCATAATCATTGCGAGAATCAGAAAAGGAGAGGTGGGTTCAAGCGCGTGTGTTATTAATATGGGGGAATACCCACTTCAACATCCTTTTGTGTAGGGACTTTTTTTAAAATCTGTGGTGCGTGTTAAAAGCTATCAGCATTTCAAGTATGATATTTATGCAAAATTGTTTTATTGTTTCCCGGCTTTTAAAATGGAAGGGGTAAAATGTCGCTTAAGTCTTCGAATTCAAATCACCATATTAAAATTCAAAACTCGTAAAACTTTTTAGGGCAATAAAAATTGGTCTTGAAAGCCTTTATCTTGTCTTGCTTTCGCTATTGTCCCATTTTTTTATTACACACAAACATCAATATTTCATATCTAGAAGATAATGAATAAAAGTATATAATTGAATGACATTCTAAACTAAGAACTTATCCGATATGAATGATTTAGTACGAGAAAAAAACTCTTGCCTATGCATCGAATGATTCAGCCCATCACTTATTCAATTCCCATATTTATATTTCTTCATTTTAGAACATTTGAACAACTAACAAAGCATTCTTCAATATTCTCAGTTATGTCTTCAATTGCTCCCATGTTGCTCTATTTACACGCAAATACGATTCAAGGCTGCAAAGAATCGCCTACTGAGTTCCTTATTCCAAAAATAAGGAGCTTGTAGCTCTGGTAGTATTGATAGAGAGGACTGTGTCAATTGTAGCGTAACTTTTCAATCATTTCAAGGTTAAGGAATTCCAAAACGGTGAAATAGGCTTATATTGTTTTTATTTTACCAGAATATGCGCAATTCTCTTCTCTTTATTCATAACTATGGAGCACATAAAAGTTAAGAAAACTGATCAGGCTGATTGTTTCAACGTAGCTGTAATAAGGCTATTTACACAACGAATTTACCGCTTACATTTAAGCTCTCAATTAAGGGGGCCCCTCGACACTGGGGATGAGAACATAAGATAACATGTCATATAAGTAAGCAGAGTCTCGCATCCCGGTGGAATGCATAAATGGCGTGGGCTAGCGTTAGCGCTACAATAAGAGGGCGCCCGATTTTTGTCGTGGCGGATGGGCCGTTCATGTTTTTCCCGCTTGCTACGGCCGGCCGTCTTCTAGTTACCATTTACATTTGCATTCCTATAGGGTGTGCAGCCTTCCAAAAAAAAGGGCTGCTTCAAGTATTACAATAAAACTTTTCAAAGCGGTCACCCCTTTCAACGGCTGCTTTTATTTGGCACGGAATTGTTTGGCCCATAGACATAATGTCAAAATATCCCCCTGGAATGTCCACTCAAACACCTCTGAACGGACTGGGTGGGACCCGTTCAACGTCGATGAAACCCATCCCTTCCGTCTCTCTGACCTTGGACCTATTATTGAGAGAAAAGGGAGGGAAGAAAGAACAAAAAATTCATATCCTCAAAAGCAACATCGGATATCAGATCGAAATGAATCATTCCTTTCCCATTGTGAAGAGAAAAGCGAAATTCGTCTCTTCTTCAGCATTCGAGAGTTTATTTGTGCCTTTCAGGTGCTGATTGAGACTCCGTCAAAGAAATTATTGATATGCGACCATCAGCAAATGAAACTTTCATCTCAACAGAATTTAGGAAAATAAATGATATTAATGTTTATTCCTCAACAACTACGGAAGAATCGATTTGGGATGTATTTTTCAAAATAAAAAAAATTGAGAAAAGGCATTTCTGAAATAGCTCAAAGATCCAAGCAAAAGCAAATAATATCTTTTAAAAAATTAGAAATTTTCGGATAAAGTCTTCTTCTCTTTCGATAATTCTTAAAATCGACACTGTAAGAAATAACGAATTAGGTCCTGTTTAAATAATATTTTGTACTTTCAAGCAAGAAACCCCTTCAGATCTGCCACCTCTCAGTTCACACCACATGGAAGGGCTTCCTGTTCTTCCAGAAACCCCTTCAGGGCGGCCACCCCTCAGTTCACACCACATGGAGGGGCTTCCTGTTCTTCCAGAAACCCCTTCAGGGCGGCCACCCCTCAGTTCACACCACATGGAGGGACTTCCTGTTCTTCCAGAAATCCCTTCAGGGCGGCCACCCCTCAGTCCACACCACATAGAGGGGCTTCCTGTTCTTTGCGCGATGCCCGCCCATGGGTCACAACATTATTCACTTAATGAAAAGGGTACACGTCACTTAACTTTACAAAATCTTTCAAACTTGGTTCTTAGCTCTTTACTTTACTTTAAATATATAGGAAGCGAAACTTTATAGCTTTTAATGACGTATTTTTTAATTATTATAGCGGACCTAGTTCCTAATTATTAGAACATTTTTCATTGAAATTGAATTCTTCAATATATGAATATTCATTTTTCTACATCGCATAATATATTTGCACTAATCAACATGCGAAGAAATGATGGAAAATTTTCCACAAAATTTAAACGATTATAACAAAATTTTAACGCTTATAACAAAATTTTAATGTCTTCATTTCGTATTCCTGTCTGTATCGGTTATATCTTCACTTTATGTCTGTTTTGATGACGCAATACTAAGAGAAATGTCTTATTATATTCATAAAACCATTTCAAAAATTTTCGAATTATATTTCGATACTCATGTCTTCGAAATATGAATCCAGCAAAGAATACCGAATTCATATCCTCGCAGTTTAAATTAAGATCATTTATTGATAGCATCCCTGTCTGCACTATTTAAATTTTTTAAAACAAAATAACTTTTAAGATCTCTCTTATAAAAGCTCTTGCCACGTCCTTGTTTTCTTCTCACCGATACACCAGTGACTGCAGCCAGACTTCATAGGCAAACACACGTCCGTGTCTGAAAATGCGCGAGTTTTAAATACTACATTTGCTTATAATACCACCAGAATCAAAGATTTTCCCTTCGAATAACAGCAGGATTACTTTTAGATACGAAGTTATTGTCTAATAAAAATTTCGTTTCAATACATTTTCTAGGAAGGATATTTTTCTGAAGAAATTTACTTATTAGTTTTACTAAAGAATTAGAAGCAAAATTCGGTTTTCGTGAATTTCTAATTGTATTTTGTGAACATCTATAAAATGTCCAGAAACAAATATTATTCTTTTGAGTAACAGCAGCAGTATTTTTAATTTTTAGTAACTAGTTTTAGAAACAAAGTACTTCTCTAATTAAAATTGACTACGAAGGATTTTTCCAAGATAGATATCAATAAAAGGAAATAAATAAGAAAGAGAAGAACATTTTTAATCTCGATTCGTTATCTATTCAACAGCTAAATAAAATGTCCTGACACAACTCCGCGTAAGACAGGCATTATTTTTAGGAACGCATGTTTGTCGAGTTAAAATTTAGTTTGATAAAATTCTTCGCAAAGTATTTCTTCAATGTAGATAGCAATAATAAAGAAATAGTGTAAAACTGTATTGTATTGTCGACCAAGTATGAAATATCTAGAAGCAAAGATTATCCCTCGATAAAGAAGCAAAATTATACTTTTGTGTCGCCATCTATTGATCATTTGACTGAATTTCCTTGATGAACAGCAATTTTTTTATTAAGTACTATATGAATATTTCAGTCAGTTTTCCTGTCGTGGTCGTATATGTAGAAACCAGAATAGAAAATGATACAGATAGGGCAGAGCCGCCGTATTAGAACCACCTGGACATTTTTGAATGTACACTGATGGAGAAAAAATTGAACGAAAAACAAGTAGTGGGGTTTCTTTTTTGAAGTTTATTTCTCTTCAGAACAGTTAATTAATATTTTATGAAATACACTGAAACCGTTTGCCTAGATTGGACCTCTATCTTTTTATTGTTTTGACTTGTTCCAGCTCCAATTGATGAGGCTACCAGTCGTGACAAACTTCTTTCTGAGTCATTCCTGTAGTTTCAGATGATATTCCCGTTGATTTAAATGGTCCAATTTAGGCTTGTTGCGTATGGTCCAATCTGGGCAACCTTTGGACAACAACAACAAAAAATCCCTCTAACCTTGATTTTAAAACAATTTTCATGAAATGATTATAGTAAATTCTAGCTAAAGAAATTTCCTATCCGAGGATATAGTAACATATTTTCCTACTTAATTTCGAGCAGCGTGAGGGGTTTTTGTCTTTTGTTAAAATAGTCGATTGCTGATGCCTAAATCTAAACACTTGTTATCTAACTGTAACCACTTTAAAATGATTTCATACACCCCATTTACATCTTTTCATCATAATTTTCTTATTTTACGGCCCATATATTTAATAGAATTGAAGTTATGATGGCGATGCGATCTAAACGCCAGTTCAAATTCGGCGTTACTTCCCAATATATTGCTTCTTTTACACACGAAGGGTCGGATACGAGAAATTATGAGTGTGTGTAATGGAGTTTTTTCCATCGAAACAGTTGAAAAATTGGTTACTAACATTAGCAAAAGATGGATAATTATTTTTGACGTTAAAACGTCTTTCCGCTCGTTACAGTGATAGTCGGTCGAACTGACGTCATCCCACCAGTGTAGGCACATACGCGTGATTGTTATGCATTAGCTTTATGAAAGGTTATAAATAAGTGTGGCGTGGAAACGCGTTTAGCTAGGATGTTGATTCTGGTGTCATTTTAAAGAGTATTACTAGGACCCAAAGTGAGACAATAAAAATATTTATCAGAATATAAGTAAAACTCGGTATTAAATTGAAAATTTCAAACTCCGCATTTTTTTTATTATAACATGCAGAGTTTTCTTTCGAATTGTACGAAACTTACAAAATACTTGACAATACGTAAAAGAAACATTGCATTAAAATTTGAATTAAAAAAATTTAATATTACAGGAAATAGGAGCATTTGTCGTAAATAATGTTTTACTGAGCATACTCTAAATATAGTTCTATATACTGTCAACAGATGGCGCCATTAAAAGCTACTCTGAATAAAACATAAGAAAGGCGCAGTTCAAATCCTCGCCTTAGAGTTTTCGTGGAAACGTCGGAACCAAATAATAAAACAAGTGTTTCGTATTAATATGTAATTTAATTATCAATCTCTTTAATACAATATTTGCACAGAGTAGTATAATTGTTACAGAATAGATGAATCACAAGCTACCACAGACCCTTGCTGCATGCGGTAAACTTGTGATTTATCTATTCTGTAACCGTTATACTACTCTGTGCAAATATTGTATTAAAGAGATTGATAATTAAATTACATATTAATACGAAACACTTGTTTTATTATTTGGTTCCGACGCTTTCACGAAAATTCTAAGGCGAGGATTGGAACTGCGCCTTCCTTTTTTCGGTTTTCATTTAAATAACTTACCATATTTAAATTCTGCAAGAAACCACTATAACCCCAAAAAAAATATGAATCTATACAAAATTTTAAGTTTGTCATTGCTACTATTATTGATTTTTTTACGCAATGAACTGAAAAATAAAAGTTTAACTCTAGCAACACTGTGCTTGTTTTCTTATAATAAATCGAATTTACAGTTTTTGAAAACTTTTCCCTCTTTATTGAAACTTCCTCAAAGACTTCCTTGAAAGTAATGAAGGGGAGAGGGGAGGAATCTATCTTTAATATTTAAATTTCACAATTTTATACAAATGTGAACGATTTTTTAGTTTCAAGAGATTGATACAGTTTATAGGATTGTGCAAATATATTTTGTGGCTGCAAGTCTAATCTGAAACAATCATTTTCAAGCTCCGTTCAAACGCATTAATGTAAAACGATGTTTTTAATATTTTTTTAATTGTTAAATATCTTATTTCTCTCGTGTTAGAAAAAGAGAAACTTCGATTAACTGTAAGAAAGTTTAATTTAAAATATGACACATTAAAAAATGATAATTTTCATTTCGTAATTGCTAGGTCTAGGTATGTAGAGATGGATATGAATGAGGAAACAATATAACGAATTTTAGTGTCGCCATCTATTGACTAATTCAAGCATTGATCCAATGTTGAGTGACTTTTTAAAAGAAATTTTATTTTGAGGCGCCATCTATGGACAACTTTTAAGATCTAACATTAATCAGTTGTTGATTGGTGTTTTAGAAAAGGAAAATCAATTTTATTCAATCAATGACTATAGGAAGTTATTCGATACCTGGAGCATGCTATTTCTTTTTCAACCCTTTAGGAAGTTATTCGATACCTGGAGCATGCTATTTCTTTTTCAACCCTATCTAAATTTGTCATTATAATTTTTTTTTTCGTCTTGCAGCGTTTATGCAATTTCTTGTGTCATAGAATTTCGGTTTGACGCTATCTATCTGTGGCTTTATTTTAAAGCCGTCCACCTCTGAACAAGGAGAGTGGTAAGAAATACGTATTACACACTTTAAAGATAATTCAGCACAATTCTGTATTAATATCGTTTATTTGGCTGATTGCATTTGAGATTGAAACTTTACATGTTTGTATATGACTATTTAAAAAGAAGCTCCTTTCAAACGATGAAAAAATGTCAAAATAGCATTCTTAGCCTTTCTCTGTACCGTAGAAGGAGTGACTTTTCTGCAGTTTCTGAGTTTTTTACTGTTTACAATATAAATGTTGATTCTGAAGCATATTAAAACTTAATGTCTATTACAACCCTCTCCAGCATTATTTTATCGTCTAAAACGTATTCTTACATAATTACCGTGGAATTCAATGAAAAAATCGTCGCAAAAACACATCTTAACATGCGGATAACTTTGTGACAAATCTAAATCGTATTATAAAATCATTGAAAAAGAAGATTTCTCTATTTTTTTCACTTTTTATTCAGAGCAGTTCTGAAAATAATATACTACCAAAAGCATACTCGAACGTTGGTAATTGCTTAAGTCCAATCTGGAACTTGAAAAAATTGAAGGCGATTCGAACCTCTAGTCCGAGACATCGGTGCATAATAATGTCTCGGGCTTACTTCGTCTCCCTTTATATTATTTGCCAAAATTTGCTCTTCATTACAGCAACGATAGTACACAAAAATGTATTTAATATCGTTACGACACGCGTGAAACTCAATGAATCTAAAACGATGAAGAGTAGTGTTGTTGTAGACTATACTTAGAAATATTTTTTTAAAATTTATTGATATTAGTTTAAAAAATTTCACAAAAACAAAATTTTTATCACTAAAAAGCTAATATCATGCTTTTTGAAGTGGTCTAAAAATGGTTTTTATGCTATGATATCCTATGGAGATATTGAGGAAAAACTTTAAACTTTTGATTAACTTTTAATTAAAGATCTAAAAAAAAGTTTCAAGGACTATTTCTTTGTGAGCACATTCTATCCAAGATGTAATTATTTGCCAAATTTGGTTTCTCCAGGTCCAACGGTTTCCCTTGTAGAGCGTTTTAAATTATTTTTAATTTTAAAACTTAGTTTTTCACAAATGCAGGTTATTTTTTAATTCATCAAAATATCATCTTATTTGTAGTCAGTATCTTTTATCCCCATCTCAACGACAACTCGATCTGACAAAAATCCTCGTAGGGGGAAATAGAAAGATAAATTTGCAGTTTGCTTGTATAACAATTCAGTTATAGGAAAAGAATATTTCGTTGGTTAATTTGAAAACTTTCCTATACAAATGCCATTCTTCTTTTATTAGTATGCAAGTTTCAGTTAATAGCGATCAACTTCTTAGTATTTGGAGCTTTTATTCTAATAATGAAAATCAAATTTAGTTACATGTTGAGGTTTTAGGTTAGTTGTGGGCAGGTGGCGCTGTATGCTTTAGTCGCAGACTGATCCCCTTAAAGAGTGCCTTAATGCGCCATGTCTGTATTGCAAAAGGCACACATTTTGAATCGATTCTGATGTGATTGCTTGCTAAGGACAATTAATAGCCTCTTTCTCGAGCTCAGTACTGCGACTACAAAGCACAGCGCTACCTGTTGGCAACAGTTTTAACTAATTTTGAAGCTTCTGTATCAAATTTTCATGGCTTTCAAAATAAATAACCACTGATGGGCGAAGTGAATTTCGGTTACACTTCAAGAGAAGCTAAATGATGAGGGTACTCGAACAAATTGGTATTTTCTAAACATCAATCTTCGAACAGTAATACTGAATTCTAGGAAAGTTGAATATCCTTAATACCCATGTAGACTTATAAATAAAACAAATGACTTAAGTTGCATTTCGACGATAAAAATTCGAAGATTCAAGTTTAAATAATATCAACCCTCATCACTTAACTTCTTACACTACTGGCCAAAAGTATTGCAAGATTTATAAAATGAGAAGCATTTGAAGGCAATTTGAATACAATGGTTCATAAGCAGCTGTGGAGAATCGTGGGATCTTCAATCGTTGGCACTCACATTTTACAGTGAAGGTTTTGTCACGAGGGTATTTAGAGGACCGTCTAGAAATTGATGAAGACTGAAAGGGATTTCGTCTTACCCGCTTCATAGAAAGTTGATGATGATTTGAAACTTTCGTCATTGTTTTGTTTTCTATGCACATTGCTTGCATGCATTTTCGTAAAAATAGCATGCATATTCGGGAAGATATAAAACTTTTCCTCATTTTCCTCCAAATTTTCCTCATGTTTCTTGTTTATAACCTGCAGAGTTTTCAACCAAATCATGTGAAAGTGACAGGATTCATGACAATGTAAAAGCAAAGTGAAATTGGAAGTAAATACCTGGAATAATTGAGGAAATATGAGTATTTGTAGTAAATAATTCTAAATGAGCATGCGCGAAACATAGCGTAGTTTTTCTTTCATAACGTCGAAGACAGATATCTAAGGCAGCTTATATAAAAATTCCAGTTGAATACCATTAAGATTTAGAAATATATCTGCATTCCAGCGAGAAGAATTTCTGTTGTTCTCTAAGAGAAACAAAATGATGAGGGGATTTCCACAAATCAATATTTTTTAAATTGAATCTTCGAGTCATCGAATTACAATTTTCACTACGCATTTAATTTATAAGTAGGCATGGGTATTCAGAATATTTAACCAACATAAAATTCAATATCACTTTTCTGGTAAATCCCCTAAATGCCCTCGTGACCGATTCTTCAATGTAAATTGTGAGTTTAAGACTATTCTTTAGCTGATCTAGGAAAATACGATTTCGAAAGATTTTAGAAAAAAATGTGCAAATTCAGAGGTGTTCACATTTTTCTGTCACCTCATTGTATGTAAAAAGTCTTAGTTAAATTATTATTACATAGTAAGGTTACGTAGCATGTGTTGTTATCTGATCTGTAACAAGGTATTTACTTTTACAAACGCAGGGATGATTCGACAACCTTGACAGAAGAAGAAAAAAACGTAATAAATCATGCACACACTTAATTCAACAATTTCATATTCAGTTTCATACATATAATTTTATTCATTTCAGTTACAACTAACATATTAAATTACTAATAATTAAACTATAATGACAATAAATAACAAATCCGAAAACGATGAAGCTCAAACTAAACAAGGAAACAGCAATAAAACGGCGGACACATACTACGAATGTCATCTCGTTGCCTGCTTTAATTTCTTCTCGCAATGTCGAGGTGCCTCACAATTCCAGTTTTAAATCACGAGCCGCGGTGGCCTAGTGGCAAGGTCTCGACCTCCAGGCCGGAGGATTCCAGGCTCGAAACCCGATTTCACTGAAGGGCCCTCGTGTATGGGGCGCACGCCGAATCACACGCAGCAGCCAAACGCCCACCGTCCCGGCGAACACGCAACCAACCCCACCCACCCAGTCGGGCGCAAGATGAAAGTAGGTCGGAAGGGAGCGCTGGTGTGGTGCAGAAGTTTAGAAAGGGGTTGCCAGCTCCATTTGACCAAACACCACTCCGAACCCCCGATACCCATGACCACTAGAGCCACCTCATCGGACCTAACTGGCCACGAGGTGGATAAAGCAGAGCTGGCGCACACCTTCTGACGGCGGTTCAAAATTACTAGGTCTGTCTTAAAATAGCCCTCACGTTGCTTTAAAACGGGTCTTTAATATAATTTACTCTAATTCATCCGATTAATACATTTCTTCCCCATGTTCAGTGATAACCTAAACTGACAGCGCAAGGCCGCCATTAAAATAATTCTACCCTAAATATGATCCAATGATTTAAAAAATAAGTGATGTATTTGAATAAAATTTAGCTTTAAATATTAGTAATCGAAACGTTTGGTAGCAGAACTCTGTACTGAAAACGAAAGGCTCTGGCCCTAAGAAGAGTAGTGGAGAGTATCACTTCAGTCACTAGTGACGATGTCGCTTGTGACTTTCCACATGCTGACAACCTGATTACAGACGCCTTGAACTTTTGATGCTTGAAATTGATACAATTTTGAAAAAATCAAGCTTTTTCTAAAATACCTATGACATAACAACAAATTTCAAATACTCAAAATTAAGAAAAACAGGGCATTTATAAACAGATTAGAAGCTGTGTGCTCGTCTAAGTCGTGCTTTTAGCTTACCAGCAGCACCTCAGATCTGACTATCGGTGCTTAAGAAATTTAAAAAAAGCTTGAAAAACAGAAATGATGAATCCATTGACACTCACTTTCGCTTTCCAAGATATATAAATATTCAATTCTAAAATTAAGTGCGAGTAAGAAAAACCATTTTTACAGAAACGAAAGTGAAGATCTCCAAGAAGTGGAAAAATAAATTAATTCTAATTAATTAAATATTTGCGGTTTGAATTCTGTTTAATGTCTCCTGTCTTTGTCTCACTCTTCATCGCGCAAATCTCTCTCGTTTCCTTGAAGTGGGATCTTCTCTATCCATACTGTTTGCCAACAATACTTGAACGCTTTCTCTTTCAAATGCAGTGGGATCTTCTCTACCCATACTGTTTGCCAACAATACTTGAACGCTTTCTCTTTCAAAGATAAGTTGAAATTCACTTCCCCTACCAAAACCGTTCCGAATTTTGAGAAATCCTTGTTATCCCGCTCCGAATTCTCAGAAAATAAGCCCATTTCCTGTTCCCTTCTGGGCGAGCCACTTTTGGCACGTATCCACGCCCACATTCCTGCAGCGTTAGAGGCCTCCAGATGGTGTTAATGTTTTAGATTAAAGCATCAGTTGAAAGTTTTTTCATGTACGAAACGACTCGATTCACATACACAGAGAAAAAATTCCTACGCATGAAACTAACTCACGTGTCCTCTTTGTATAGAACAATAACCCCAGAACTGAGTAGAGCATCTCACTCAAGTCAGATTTCGTCAGTGCCGAGTTCTCATCCTCAGCTTGAAAATTCTCGTGGTTCACAAACTGCTTTGTAAAAGACAGTGATTCAGCTGGCTACGCACGAGCTCACTTTCAATCTCCAAGGATCAAACGCCCTCCAGCTGGTGTGGGGTGGAAGTTTGAATGAGGGTGCCAACTCAGGTGCTCTACTTGTCATCTAACCACGGTTAAAAATAATGAGTTGAGAAATACCCTTCGTGAAGCTACAAAATGAGACGCTACTGCAATTTAGCTATACTAATCAAGTAACCATACGTTTGAATGAGGTATAGAAGATGTCATGTGCATAGTACGCATTGACGAATCGTAAAATCAAAATGAAGTCGAGAATATATTTTTATGTTACAAATCTTAGAATAATGAATTTTCTTTCTCCTTCGTGTCATTGGATCTTTGTTATTCTGGGTCAAAAATATAATTTAGTTTTCAGAAAATGCGCGTATCTAAGAGTTCTCGACAGGGTAACGATCGTGATAAACTCGAATCCCATTTCAGGAAGTGCTAATCCATTGTGAACTAAAACTCAGAGAAATATGCAGTCATTTCCGATTTTTTCTTCGTGAGCACCAATCGAAGAAGCCAGTCTGCATTCTATGGCATGATAAGATCAATCTGAAAAAAACCAGACAACTTAATGTTTAATTATGCGCACGGAATATATATTCTTGAAGACACAAGAACATATAAATATTTATTTGAGATATATTTAAAGACGGAATAGAAATGTCGCATGATATTTTATAGTCAATCTGAACTTTAAATATTCAACTTTTGCAGAAATTTTCCAAGGTTAACCATTTATACCACTGATTACCGATTAAATACTCTTTATTTAAAATGGGTTTAAATAAATTAATATGTCGCTACGGATGAGTTTGAAACAAACGAGAGTTGATTGCGAAGCATTTAAAAACAAATGAACTGGAAAGATTTGAACTCGTTGATAAAATCCGTTATTTCATTAGTTTTAAAATCTGTTTATACTGTAGTCCATTACTGGGGCACCACCCGGATGAGAAGCCTCCGGATAAAGGCGGGTTACCTCACTTCCCTGGAGAGGCCACAATAATAAGCAGTGGCTTGCCCTCTGCGAGTCATAGCGCGCGACTCCTTCAGGAAGTATGGTCGGGCCACCAGCCGAGTGGTGGGCTGTAGACCCCGGCCGCATGTTACAAACCCTACCTGAGTAGAACTGAGGCAAGGAAATCGGGACAATATGATTGGCTCAGCTTCTGCCGAGAGCGCGATGACTGTCCGTTCACTTTTTTGCTCTCGTGCGTGTGACTTTTTCATTAGCATAATTTCTTACTGTGTAGGATGCTTTTTTATTTTTTATGAATTTTCAAAAAATAATTTCCATTTTAAAAATATTACAACCCACGGAAGAACTTTTCTGATGCTCAGACTGTAGGGGAAAACGGAAAAGCAGAATGGGACGACTCTTGTTTTGTTATGATTGCCGTACGCTGCGTGCGAGGCACAAACGACGTCACTGCTCCTCATGTAGCCAATGATAGTGACCTGATTTCCTGCCTCAATTCTATCCAAGGGTAGGGTTTGTAAATATACACCCGACCTGCACATGAGCTATTGGCAACGTATCACTCACATACATCGGACGGAAGAATGCTGCAGACTGGGGTGATTTAGAGCGAATCCTGTTATTTATAATTGTTTGTTTTCCAACTGTTATTTAGTTGAACATAATAAGCAAAATATTAACCACTGCCATATGTATGTCAGCACTGAAAAAAACAGACCTGGTAGCTCTTAGGGTGCCAGTTGGGTCGGATTGATGGAAATCCAAATTAGGTAAAGAATCTTCGGAAAATTCAAAATAATAGGGACTGCATTGATCATTAAAGAAAAGCAGTTGGGTAACTTTTAAATATCTTGGAATTTAAAGTTAATTTAATTCCTATTTTGAACGTACTTCCCTTTATTGTTAAATCTTTAATAGCATCATAAATTCTTAAGCTAACGCCTTCCCCACCCCAAATGAGATTCAAATCAGAAAAAAGTTTCATTAAAATAACTTGTTCTTTTAATTTATGATCAGACGTGTTCTATTCGAAGGCCCGAATTATATCCGTCACCTCCCCTCTTGAAACGAATTTCAAAAGAAAGTCTTTCATATTTACACAAAAAATTCGTTAAGAATTTAAAATACTATTTAGGTGAGGGTTATATGAAAGTACTAAAACAATTTCGAATACCTATACAGAATTCTAGAGTTGGTATTCATAGAAATCTATCATGATTCAATTTTTTTTCAATTAGTAGTATCAACGAGGCTTATGAAATTTGTGAGATGATTTATTATTTTCTTGACAGGTTTCAGAGTTCGTTCTACTGCACTCAAGAAGCAAATCTAGCGAACTTCTCAGCTGCCTGGGAGATCTCTTCAGAATGCGGAGAGATTTCTTGTCCAAGGATCGTCAGAAGAGGAGCGAGCCAGACCAGCGAATCCCTGAAAAGATTTGAGAAGGAAATTTAAAGCTCAGTAAACCCCATGCTGTCTTGAGGTACCTACGAGGTGGTCGAGTGTTTTCATTTAATGCAGTGAATGACTCGGAGGGTTGTTACGAATCAAGAAAAACAGCAATAAGTAAATTTCCGCTAATTTGTTATGGTATGGACGAGTTTTCTGGTTTGTTTACTTACATTAAGAACCTTGACTTTATCTGCTTGTATGTTGGATTTCCGCTTTGAAGATTTCACTGACTTAGGGGTCTATTCTGGTACCCCCGGTTGGGGGGGGGGGGGGGACTTTTCCCGTTGGTAACGTGCGGAAAAAGTGACCTCTCCCAACCCAACCGGGGGTACCAGAAAAGATCCGTTAGCATTACAACGGAATTACATAGTATAAGCACTTAGGTGTAAACAAACAAAGCAGAAAACTCGTCCATAATTTTGAAATCATATTGTGCAGGCTGTTTAATGGATGCAGACAATAATTAAAGCCACCTATACTAGCCTCATTAATTAATTAGAGAGATGCTCACTTGAAAATAGAAAATTCTAAGAAATCCTTAACTATTCCTTGTTGGAAACTGGGATAATAAAGGGGTTAATCGTTACTAATTATCTTTGAAGTATACTTCCTTCAAAATAAAACTGTGCCTTAAACATTGGTTGTAATGAAAGAAAATTCCAACTATGATGGTTTTATTACTTTCTGGTGTACGAAGTATGTCACATATAAGGAAAGTACTGCAATATTCAGAAAACTTGGTATTGTGGAACTTGCACACAGCCTCATTAGCGCTAAGTCATTAAGTAGTGTCCTTTGCGCACAAGCGTTGGAAAGGTTGCAGTATTGTAAACTTTATCGATGTCTGATTTGGCGTGGCTTTAGCGCATTGAAAACCTTCGGCATATAACAATCAATCAATGCCAGCGCCCTCTGCTTCAACGATGCTTCCGTGCGAAAATGCTAAGGACCTTAATAACTGTTATTCTCAAACAAGTGACTAATACAGATATAATTTAAATTAATAAATAATCAATACAAGTCAATCGTAATGTTAAATAAATTGAAAATACATGAATAAGATGAAAAAGAAATTGCTTCTCAACAAAATTGATTGAAAAAGGAACTTGTTTATAAATTTACTTTGCAAAAGTTATAAAAATAATTTTGATGTACGAAAAAATGATGCAATCCAATAAACCGAGTTACAATTTTCAGTCTATTACAAATTTTATCTTTATTTATTGCTTCGTTTATTTAAAAGGAGGAAAGAGAATGCGCTCGAAACATTTTAAAATCAAGCTCAAACATTTATCACTACTATTTCGCTGTTTCACGTATTCTTAAAATAAGTACTTTAATTTCACTTTAACAGTAAAGTTGTCTTTAAGTATGTGCCTCATACCTATTAAGAAACAAATTGTGAGAAAATATTTATCATTTGTTGAAGTAGATAAAAGACAAGTTTAATCATTGCAGAAATTACTGCTTCAAATGTTAAACGAAACAATATCGCTGATTATCATTTCAAACTGATTGGTCCCGAACATGCTTTTGAAGAGCTCTTTTTAAATAGATATCAAGTGCTACAGATTTCTCGATTTTCTCTGCTTTATTTTAATGAATCAAAGTTGCAAAGCACTATTACAGTACTTTATCAATTAATCAAATTGCCATCTATCAGCATCCAAATTGCAAAATACCATTTACTTCCACAAGATCATGAATTTTACAGTTAGAATTAATTATTTAAAAATCAGTAAGAAATTAATTAAAACTCTGAATCATTTACAGTTTATGAACAAAAACAAAGAATTAATACAATTATTACAAAATAAAAGTCAACTTCACTCAGGACCTGATTTGGACATGATGGGGTCCTAAGCTATATAAACCCCTATATTTTCAACATTTTCTTTTCAATTCCACCAGATAGTCGCAGAAATCTTGAAAATATGCATGCCTTTCAATTATTTGAAAATATATTGCCTTTTAATTTTAAGAAATAATTAAGGATATGTTTGCAAAATCACAAATATTATACTAGACAACCTTCCAAGTTTCAATTAAAATCATTTTTTTGTGTGTGTGATTTCCCAAAACTAAAACAGCTGATTGTGACTTAAAAAGATATACTAAACAACTTATCGTCTTCCATGCATGTGATGCTATGTGTATAAAATTTGTCTTCAGACACAATATTACTCTATTCATTCTTAAGAACTATTCAACAGCGATATTTGTATTGCTTTGAAATTAGGAAATGAGGGAGGAAATGTTTTAATGAACAATTTCTTTGGGGGACGATTATTTAACCCACAAGCCAATACTTGACACATATTAAATGCTCCAATACACTAAAAATAGGCAAACAAATCGCATGAAACTTACTTTTTCAGCAAAATAGTAAGCAATCGGTTCAAAATAAGTAAAACAGGATTCAAGTAAATTATTTTAATATCAAATTTTGGTTAATTCTAAAAAACCCACAGTTCTTTTCCCAAGATGAAAACGTTGAAGATGACTTAAATTCCTTCAAATTTAAAATTCGTCATCTCATTTTATCCAAAAAGAAAATTCTGTTCAATCATATCAGCACACATTTTATTCGATTCTAATTCAATTGCTGTCATATTTAGATGCATCATCCCACGTACATGTAATAATGAAACGTATGTGTAATTACAACATTTATACGAAATGATTCTCAAATACAGTGTGGATACAGCACTAGTAAATAACTATCTACTTTCTAAATTTATGTACATGTAATCTAGAAAATTATATATAGTTTATTATAATTTTGTATCGCGAATATTCTTCTTTCGTCATTTCTGAATTTCTTGTAAATAAAGGAGAGTTGCCAAAGTTGGACCGTCGGTCTCGATTGAGCTTTATTGCAATCTCAATTCTATTAAATATTTGGGCAGTAAAATAGGCGACTTGTGTTGCAACTATGTAAATGTGGCTTGTGGAAATATTTTTTTAGAGAAAGCGCTACGTGACTACAATTAGAGAACAAGTGAGTAATTTAGATATTATCAATCGAATATTTTTCTAAAAACTAATAGCTCTTAATTTAAATAGTCCCTCGATTTAAAGTCAGTAACAAAATATGCTATTATATTCTTTGACAGGAAACTTGGTTGGTTAAAACTTATGTTTCATTAAAATAGCTTAAAGATAAAGTTAGATTATTTTTTTGTCCAAAATTTTCTCAGATTGGACACAATTTGGATTGGACTAATCAAATCAAGGGGATTATTTTCACGAACTTAAGGAATAGCTCAGAAAGCAATTATGATAACTGATAGTCCTCAAAAAATGGATATGGAACAAATCAAACCAAAAAGACGCAATAAAAAGGACATTAAAGACATGTTTGAAATAGAACAAAAACTAAGGCTGCTTGTTCATATGTGTGGAAACAAAAGAAAAAGAAATGATACAGTGCATAAAATGTCATTCTTCGGTTCACACATTGTGTGGTTGAATTTGAAAAATTGGTGGTGCAGTTTGGGAAACCAATTTCTTTAACTGGACCGATTTCACACACAATTTTAAGAAGCTATTTCTTTTTCTACTTTAAAGTGCATTTCTTCAAAAGTCAATTACATTTTTTAGGATAAATAAGCTACAAAAAGATTCTACTCCTTTTTTTTCATAAAATTACTTTTCTATCACTGTACAAATAAAAAAAAATGTTTAGGTGGCTCGCATGCAACAACCTTTCCCTACTTCTACCATTTTAAAAATACCCATTTGAAATCAAGCATATATACAGACCAACAAACTATTTTTCTTCTTAAGCTATTCAACAAAATTGTCAATAAAGCAAAGCCTTATCGAATGCTAATTCTTTGGAATGCGCTAATCATTCTATTTATTTACGAATTAAGTTAGATTTTTGGTTAGTTTACACATTTGTACCACAGAAACTAAGATGTAAAGCCAATATAAGTGTCCATTCATAGCAAAAAAATTGAGTTCTCTATGTAACGCATATTCTGCAAATTTTATAAGTAAATATGTTCTCTACGTACATCTGTAGCTCTTTCTGAATTTCTTCATAAAAGAAACGATATTCCAGATATAAGACAGCGATTTTCGGTACAACATCGATATTCATCATGTGAGTAGAATTCTGTAGATTTAAAAAATTGTTTTGGGAAATATTCACCGTGAACGTATATTGAAATGAAAAGCCCACTTTTTGGAACTCAATGGCTAATGTATTATATAAAGAGTGCAGCAAAAATCACTGTAGCAACTAAATATCAATCACATATAGTTATAAAGTCAAGATAAGGAAAAATATTTCTTCAAATATACAGGGTGGCCGTAAATTATTTGACCCATTTCAAAAATTAATAGAAAAAACTGATAATGTTGCAATTACGGGTTTTTTTTTAATTGAGAGCGCATTTTAAAATGTTGTAGGTAACGCGCCGTTACGGTGATCTAGGTGGTCGTAAATTATTGGATATCTCCCATTTTGAGAGCAATCATTTGAGAAATTATTAAAGCTAGAAGAAAAATAAAAACATGGATTTGTAGGGCATTATACGCTCTTAAATTTGTTAAATCAATTGTAATTCGAAAACCGGATAGTTTTCGAGATATTCGAGACTAAAAAAGGAAACCAGAAAACGCGCATCGAGTTCTGCTGATCGGTAGCCATTGCGTATTGAAATCTGTCGCTGTGTCAAATTTAGAAAGCTTTAATGGTACGCCACTTATAAGACCACCTTATATTTTGAACAAAACGTGCACTTCCTATTTTCTCTATTAATGCTACTTATTTAATTTTCACAATGTATAATATCCCTGTATCTTTGTGATTCTGGCTCTCAGGTTTCGGTAGAAAAAGTGTAATAACTGAAAATAATATTTAAAAAATCCTATTTCCTCTTCTCTCTCATTTCTTTACATTTTTTAAAAATCAAATTGATTTTGCAGTATCAATCTGATTTAATTTAATATTAAGACTATTTTAAGCCTCCCAAAATGATATACTGGAAAAAACTGCGATTAACATCTTTGATATGTTTATAAATATTTATTATTTGCCAGTTAAAATATCTACAGTTTTTAGCACCTCTATATTAAAGGCTGTTTTCACTTCTCTTTTGCTGCATTTCAATTAATAAAAGAATCGAATGAATTTTTCATTGATATTTAGTGTAAATTACAGCTTTACATGGTATAATATCAAAACATTTCAGCCAAATATTCTTTGTTGAAATGAAAATCATTCGACTTATATTTGTACTGATGAATAGGTTCTATTTTCGTCATGAAAGCAATAATTATATAAAAAAATTCCCAGTAAAATCATATGTTAGAGAAAATACATAGATAAAATATTTGAAAGTAAAAAAAGTATTTACTTCAAACGAAAATCTAAAATTTCTTTTTAATATAATAACTGATTCAAAAAGGTGTAATGCGTGTGCAGAAGAAGAAATCCAAAATTTCGCATTTATCTCAATTTACATTTATTTTTTGTCGTTTCCAGAATTTTAATACGTTTGCTCATACTTAAAAATTCGTATACAAGCAAAGGAGAGGGGGAAAGCAGACACAGAATCAAATCAAGGAATAAAACTTTAAAAATGCTCCTCGGATTTCTCGGTAGGGGTAAAGGTAATTATCAATTTTCCCTCGGGAAAGTGGTGATCATCCCACAGAAAAGAACCCATCAATCACTCTCTTATCAGAACGACAAGTATGCATTCTCTATTGCCCCTCTAGTTGTTCGCCAAGTTTTCCTGCCAAAGGTAATTAAGATCCAGTAAACCTACAATGTGTGCGGAAAATCCACTAGTTAATGATGCGCGCAAATGCACCTGTGCGCATCGGACACAGAACCGAAAACGGTTGATCTAGATATTTTGTGGAATATCGACGCTATAGACCACCTTCAGGGAGAAAAGTATTTTTTTGTAATTGCGCCTGTGTGTCTGTCAATTCATTCGTAAGCATACGCATTAACGCAAAAATTGAATGATGCTTTTATTATTTGTTTGCATACGAAGTATGATCCATTGGGAAAACATTGTCATTGTCAAAAATTCGACGGATATATGTTGATGAACATCGATGTCGTAGACCTCCTCAAGGCCATTCGTGCACATGCGTTAACTCAAATCGTGATGTAACCGGAGGGACCGAATTTGACATCTTGTCAAAATTGTAGATCTGTAAAAAATTTCGAACCAAACTTGATCGGAGAAGGCACTTTATCCGTATACGGATTCGATTCTTTTCGCTGCACTGAAAACTTTACACAAAACAAAAGCATATTTATTAAGGCTTTTTCCATTCATGTCACTGCCATTTGTCATTCGCGTTAAAGGAATGTTATGCATATTTATAAATATTGGATGTTTTACATGCGTATTTCCGTTTCAACCAGTGGGAATATAAATTAAATCACTACAGAAAACAATATAAGATTTATTTTAATATTAGAGTCAAATCAAAACATCTTTTTTAAAAAATTTTGCTGTACCCATAATTCAGTTTGGAATGAACAACTTAAATCGTTATTGTAAACGTTTATAATATAACCCTGTAGAAATTTAGATGAAGTTTTATTAGTATTTGTTAGCATGAAGGTCCCCACTATCCGAGTGGCACCCACGCAAATGAAGATGCAGTGGACCACACGCAAGAATCAATTTATCCCAAAGTTCGAATGAACAAAATATAGGTCTCAAAACAAACAGAACTGGAGACAATGACAATTTTTAAACTTAGAAGATCAGTAAAGATTTATTTTAATTATTTAACAGATTTGATGAATAATACATCGCTACTTATAATAAAGGAGAATGTATGTGTGCCTGTGTGTCTGCAGGGCAAACCGCTAGCTCTAGAGCTACGAGATTTGGCACAAACATACTTTGAAGGGAGGGAATGTGCACCTAGGAGCTCTTTTGTTAAAATTTTAATTCATTAAAAATCAGGCGACATTTCGGCGCTTTTCTTTAATAACTTCCGAAAATATTACAGCACGAAAATCATTTTTACACCATCTGAAATTGCAAAACATTACCTTTCTAATGATATCAATTAAATTGTGTTACAATGTTTTTCGAATTTCAATAAATTTAAAAAAAATATTTTTTGGCATAATTTACAATAATAATTTTCATTGTTGCAACGCAATTAAAACCGTTTTCATTGTTTAAACAAATATTTAATTGCGTATTTCTCTTTTCTTGTTATAATCCGAGATAGGATCCAAATACATTTTGCTTTCATAATTTATTTCATCAAGAGTTTTGTGAAATCTGTAAACCAAGCTCTCCGAGATATTGCTTTGCTTATATTAAGAAGCATAAGCTGAAAGGTTATGTTTGCTAGATTTTCATTCTTTTTTCAGCATGTTTTAATCCAGCTAACACGCCGCTGGCCATGAAATGTGCCGCTTCATTTTAATGTTGAAATCAAATGCATATTTTACAAGAAGAATAAGAAAGTGAAGATAGTGCCGACAACGCGGAATTAGGGGTTACTGGACATGGTCAATTATTTGACTCCTTTAGGGACATTTATGTAGACAATGAACAGAGCAGGCCCGCGTTCACTAATAGAACATTTGTGAATATGTACCACTATCTGAAGTTTAAAATTGCGTTTTTAAGAGAACCATGAATATAAAATGATACAAGATTCAATTGATCATCATGAAATCATATTCCCGGCGAACAAGCTGGTCATCGAAGACGGCTAGTTATTAATAAATAAACACTACTAATAAACATTATGAATAAACAAACAACTTTAATAAATAAAAAAATTATATTTAAAATTTTCATAATAATTATTTCAATATATAGGTAAGTAAATCTTGTAAACAAACAATAAACAGCACTTTTGATGCAACGATTATACAATGAAACTTCAGAAGAATCACATTTGCATGTTTAAAGTTGTTTAAAAAACGTGAGAAATTCATTAGAGATCAATGAGGACACAAGGCACGGGCTATTTAGTTAACGAAATTAATTCAGGAACAAAAACTATTTTTCATTATGACTTCAAATGAACCAAAATGAATTCGAATTATGTAAGATATTTTAACGTTATGCTAATCTGAAATTCATGGGACCAGAGAAATACATTTAAATTACCGACTCATTCAAATTTAAAACGTTCGAATTAGACAAATTTCACTGTACAAGAAAATAGAGGGCGGAATACTCATCAAGTTTTAATTTTATCTTTTAAATGTCGTTTAGCCCCAGAGAAAAAGAGTTATATTTTAGAGGAAAGTTATTCAAACTTTGAAAA
This sequence comes from Araneus ventricosus, assembly GCA_013235015.1. NCBI lineage: Eukaryota > Metazoa > Arthropoda > Arachnida > Araneae > Araneidae > Araneus > Araneus ventricosus. The sequence continues at coordinate 55,887 of BGPR01002412.1, read as the reverse complement.
TCCTTCCTTATAACAAGATGTTAGTTTAAAAATATCGTTTACAGACCTCTCGGAGCACAGCAAAATGGATTCTTTTGAATTTTTGAATACACGAATTTCATTTCATTTACTAAGAAATTTCACCGACTGAAATGTTCGTATTGCATTTTTCAGTTATTTGGCGAGAAACCGAATGTTCGTACACATCTCTGATTTTAAGGTTCGATGTAACAAACATGTAAGCATTTTTTTTTTGTATAAAAACTGAATCAGGCAAATTATCCAATTTTTCGCTTTAGTTTAATTTGAATTTAATAAAGAAAAAAAGTTATTTTTTTAGAAAAAAAGTTCTTGAAAAGTAACTTTTAATAATTATGCAAATTTCATTTATATGAAAATAGTTTGCATATGTGAAAATCTAAACATTAAACTTCTACACAAAAAAGGAACTAAAATATTTTATCTTCTACGATTTTATAGGTTTTTCTATTTTTTGCACAAAAGAATTTAAAACATCTATTAGATATACACAGTAATTATAATATTTTAATCAAAACAAATTTCAATCTTTTTGCCCGCCATAGAGTTAGTTTCCAATAAAGTGTGAATTGATTTACAGTTGTTTGTGGTGCACATAGAATTTATTCAACTGATTAGACTTTTTTCTTAACACAGTTCTTCTTCAAGAAAACTGTTGCACGTGTATACGTAAAGAATTTTGGAATAAAATTATTCAAAGTGAAAAAAAAAATTGAATAACAATTCACGACTTTTATTCGAGTAATTTTTTTCTGTCTCACAGAATTGCTAACATAGAAAAATGAATATAACGTATTGAGAAAACAATTAAATCTTTTAAAATTATTAGTAAATTTTAAAAATTTCATCTCTGAACAGCTTAAAATAAATTTTGAAATACCGGCACCAGAAACATCGTTAACTTCAAAATCTTAGAATTAGAAGACCTAACTTAAATTCGTTGTATTTTAATATTTTTCATGTTGCTTTCAAAATAAATAAACCCTCCACACAACACACAGACTACCAAATAATACAAGCAATTGGAACAGTATACCAGTTTACTCATGAGTAAAAGAATTGGACATAGATTTTGGAAAACCATAAATGATAACTTTTCCCCTGTCTTGGCATTTGTGTCCTGAATGGCTGCATCAACGTAAAAATGACGCGTGGTTCCTGCGATTAGTTAAAAATGGTCATCACCGGCCCATGCACCAATTCCTCCCGAAGGAGGTACGTTCCACCATCGGAAATGCGACAACCCCACCATCATTGTACCCTCCAGGGAAGAGGGAATCCGTTTACTAGTCTGGCGACTTCTCATCCTTATATTTGAGATGTTACAGATTTTAGCAGTTCATAAGTACTCTAGTTTTTATTGATCGTTTTTGCATAAAAGAAATTACTTTTAAAGGAAGCTGTAACATTTTTGCAATCAAAATCCATGATTTGATATAATTAAACACGATTTAAAGGTTTTTTCATAAATGAACTACCCAACTTAACCAACAACAACAAAATTTAAATCTTCCTTAAGTGCAGCTAAAAAATAACGTGCAAGGCATATTAGGCAAGGCATTACTTCGCAACCACCAATGCAGATAAATAAATTAATATTTTCGACAGACAGAAATTCACATTACAGGGGTTCCCAACCTTTATTCCCTCGCGAACCCCTTGATTAATCTTTATATTTTCGCGCACCCCTACTGTCAGATCCTTCCCTCACACTCCAACCATCCGTCTATGCAAAGGAGTTTTTATCGATGATATTGTTGCAAAAATGTAATGTCGCTTTCCTGCCCCGCTAGTCTTATAGTTGGAGAGGGAGTTTTACAGGGGTAAGTATGGAGTAACGGGCATCGGTCTTTGCGGGACTCCTGGCCTTGGCGACCATTTTGGATTTGCGACAAATAGATGATTCCAGAAAATGCGACCCTTTTCTCGATATCTCCGTTAGGAAAGGGAATACTCTTGAATATACGAGAAAACTTCATGTGACGTCACGGCCTGTCGGAGAGAGTATATTAGGAACCCCTTTTATCAGAGGGAGTAGTGTTGATCCGTTGGGAACGACTTTAGAGTTTCGTCCGCAGTGCGAGCTAGGAAGCTGGTGAGCTCAGCATTGTTGAAAGTGCAGTTATTGTCGTTACTAGTTATTTGCTGACTGTTTGCGTTGCTAAATATCAAAGTGCTGAACTGTTAAAACCTGTGAATTGTTGTCTGTTTACATTGGTAATCTGTGCAAGAACTATTGTTTCCTGTTTCTGTACTACGTGTTTTCCTGCATATTTGTGAATAAACCTACATTCTCCATTATCCTGAGTGTCTGTTTGTACCATACACCTACGGAAAGACTTTTGTAACAATATCAAGGGCTTAGGTTAAGATTAAGAGTCAAATGACTCGAGTTAGTAACATTTGCTGGACTTTTTTTTCTTTGACATTTTATTGCACAACGCCAAAACAAATTGAACCAGTATTGTAATAAATTCGCATTAACTTGTAAAAATAGCTAACAATTACACTCAGCAACAATCAACTAATCATGTGGTATTGTTATTAAATAGCAAATATTCACTTGGAGAAACGAAATTCTGTAACTTTTTTAATTCCTTATATTTCCTTTGTTTCCGCCATTACCAACCTTAATTTCGCGTACCACCAACTAGTCCTTTGCGTACCTCAGGTGGGAACTTCTGTCATATTACATAGTTTCCTATTCTTTACCGTACACTCATAGTTTATCAACAAATGTTTGATCACCTGATTCAGAATGACTGGCTGCCCGGCTGGATGCTTCTCCACCCACTGCATGACGTGTCCTGCCAGATGGGCGGGCACCCTGACCAGGTTCCAGTGCAGGGAGTTCGGTAGCGGCGGCATCGGCAGGGGCGTCAGGGGCGAGTCTTTGATGACCCGGGTGATGAAAGCACCCAGGGCCATCGAAGCGAGGAATGTCAACTGGCGGCGGCAACTGCCCAGATGATGGAAGTGCCCTGAAAATACAGTTCGAAAACAGTTAGCTGAAAAAAGAGTTTTTACATTACCCTGGAAATACAGAACACTGAACTTCTTTATTCCGAACATACAATTCTACTGGATACCAAGTCAGGTGGATATACCAGAAAAAGGAACAAAATATCTGTACTGTAAACTTGGAGTGCGATCTGATGTCCCATATCAGTAAATGAATGATATATTAAGACAAAAGATGAATTCCTTATGGCAAAATATACGAGAAACTGAAATGCCAAATAAAGGCAAACCATTCAACCATTTCTGGACGACTTTAACCCTTACGAGTGATCCAGATGTTGAGGCAACAGAATTTTTGCTTCTCCGTACTGTCTTATAATGTCAATTCTACGTACTGTCTTACAATGTCAATTCTGCGTACTGTCTTACAATGTCAATTCTGCGTACTGTCTTACAATGTCAATTCTGCGTACTGTCCTACAATGTCAATTCTGCGTACTGTCTTACAATGTCAATTCTAAGTACTGTCTTACAATGTCAATTTCGTACTGTCTTTACAATGTCAATTCTGCATTGTCTTTACAAGTAATTCTGCGTGTTGTCTTTACAATGTCAATTTTGCGTACTGTCTTTTTAAATGTCAATTCTGCGTACTGTCTTACAATGTCATTTGCGTAATTGTCTTACAATGTCAATTTCGTACTGTCTTATTAAATGTCAATTCTTATGTACTGTCTTACAATGTCAATTACGTACTGTCTTACAATGTCAATTTGCGTCTGTCTTACAATGTCAATTCTGCGTACTGTCTACAATGTCAATTTCACTGCTTAATGTCATTCTGTACTGTCTTACAATGTCAATTCTCGTACTTCCTACAATGTTAATCTTCGTCTGTCCTACAATGTCAATTCTGTGTACTGTCTTACAATGTCAAGTTCTGCGTACTGTCTTACAATGTCAATTACATACTGTCTTTAAATGTCAATTCTGCGTACTGTCTTATTATATGTCAATTTGCGTAATTGGTCCTACAGTGTCAATTTGCGTACTGTCTTATAACGTCAATTCTGCGCAATTGTCTTACAAATGTCAATTTTGGCGTAGTTTGTCCTACAATGTGTCAATTCTGTGTACTGTCTTATATCGTCAATTCGTACTGTCTTATTAAATGTTAATCTATGTACTGTCTTTACAAATGTGAATTCTAAGTGACTAACTTTACAAATGTCAATTCTGCGTACTGTCTTACAATGTCAATTCTACGTACTGTCTTACAATGTCAATTCTGCGTACTGTCTTTCAATGTCAATTCTGCGTACTGTCTTTCAATGTCAATTCTGCGTACTGTCTGCGTCTGCCTGCAATTACGGCAAAGGATTAGAATTTCTTACCCCTTGAGTAGCTAATTGTCGGATATCTGCTCATCCTCCGGATCTTTTTACTGCTCAGTCCTGGTGCATCTTTTCAAATGTGATGATAGACTGATTGCTAATGAGACAAGAGTTGAGTAGTAACCCTACAGGTGGTCAGTGACTACAGTTTTGTCTTCGAATGTGTTGAAAAAAGGCGAAAATACATTCTCTTTTCTTCGACAAAGTCCCGGTTGAAAAGGTTATTCCAGATAACGAGTAGCCTTAATTTCAAGATAATCTTGTTTCATCTCAACAGAAATATCAACATAAAAGTGAGAAGACTAGGAATTGGCCATCTATCCTTTCGCACAAGGATTACAGTACCGCACGAAGCCCATTGCACTATTCACTTTTTCTCCGGCTGAGATTACCTGAGTTACATGGTTAATTCGAAAGCTGGCGGAATCATAATAACAGTTCGATTCATCTAAATTTCAAATTGACAGTAGCTGTGTATAAAAATGAGTGAAATAAGAAAGAACAACTATTTTAAAAATAGAGAATAATTTTAATAACCATAATTTTTTTTAAATTTAAAAAAATAATTTCAATAATTTAGTAAGTTATTTTAATAAACAAACAGTATACAGTATTATGAATGCAACAGTTATGCAAAAAAGCTACAAAATGGAAAGTGCATTTTACATTTACGAGTTACAAGTTTATTTTTATAAAAAAATGAGAAATTTATATTGTCTTTTTGATTGAATGCATTGTATAGACGTAAAGTCTTCTAGAGAATCAAGGCCCTTAAAAAATTATTCATTTATGTTGTCTGAAGACAGAAGACATGGAAGTATTTAACTAATAAAAGCAGTCTAAAAGTTTAAAAACGTTACAATTCTTAGTTTTGACTTAATTAACCAAAATAAATTTGAATTATAGACGGTATTTTAGCATTATGTTAATAGGAAATTCAAGGAACCAGAGAAAAAAATTCGAATTAAAAACTTTCGAATGAACCCAGTTTTACAGTATTTTAAGATAAACCTTTAACCGCTTAAGGCTTTAACCCGAGTTAACTCGGCCTAAATAGCGTAGGTTATAAAATATCTCGGTCCTTAAGCGGTTAAATATTTTTCGAAATGAATATGTCTGCATTTGCATAAAAGCGGAACTATGTTTTACATTAATTGTTATTCATCAAATCAAGTTCACCAGAGTTTAATAAAGAAATCAAGTTACAATTATGTATGTAGAATGTTTAAAAAACGGTTCAAAATTGGTGAGATTGCAAACAACCTGAATTGCATCAATCATCGTGAACTCCGCAGAAAGAAATGATAAATAAAATGAGCTAATGATTGAATCTTATCACGAATATGGATCGGAATTTCTTATCCAGATTACCGTCATTTCTTCCCAAACGCCACAAAAGGAAACGGAACAGCTGAGAAAGAAACGCTTTAGGGGCCTCGACTCACTACACATGAGCGGTTTCGAATTTCGGATGAGTGAATCAAGTCGTTTACCACACCTTCCGACGAACATTCATCACAGGAGCTCTTTCGGTGGAGTCTTTCATTCAGGATGGCTTAATGTCTTTTCGCGTCATATAACTCATTTTAATGTCTCTTCTTTTATTTAAGTGGACATTCGGACGATCTCGTTTCAGATTGGTCTAAAAGAGGTAAGAAAATCCATTGATACGAAGGATTTTTTTTTTTGAAATCTGGAATCGAATTTTTTCCAATAAATTGTTAAAATATGTGGAGTGTTCAAAAATTTCGTTTACAAACTTTAAGGATAGGCCAGACGCACAGGAAACAGGCAATTTTTGTGATAGAACATGGTGTCGGAAACGCAAAGGAGGGCCGGTGAAGGGGCCTTTTCGCCAGTAAATTAAATGGAAGAAAAAGATGCACCAAATAAAATGTTCAACTCGGATTGAATGTAATACAAATTAACCACAGCATAACAATACAGTCTCATGAAAAACAGCATCACAAGATGTACGCAGCATGACAGATATGATAATTGCAAGTAGGACGTCGTTTCAACCACAAACTTGACGCACTTAAAATTAGTGTTCAAAGGCCTTGCCGTTTGAAGAGATACACCCTTCGCACGTTGCTAGTCATACGACTGGCTTGCTGTGCTATTGTAAATTAGTATTCCTTTAAATCTATATTGTATATTTTATCTGGTATAACCGTTTCTTTTGAGCATCGTTTTCTTCTTCCTAATGCACCGACAAAGAGTCCCCCGCAGCGGATCACCTTCGCGTTTCCGATCCCATCTTCTGTTACGAGAAATGACTTTTTCTGTGTGCCTCAACAACCCTTTAATGTTTGTAAACGACCTTCCTGAACACCCTGTATGATGGTTAAAAGCATGTGGGAAAATAAAAGAAGCTCCTATTTCAAATCTATTTTATCAATATAATTTTGGTGGCATCTTAAAGAAATGAAGTGTGAATTTTCAAGTATTTATCTATTTATTTCAGTCATCTACTTAGTTAACCCTGGATTGGAAAGGTGAAGGGGTCTATTCTGGTACCCCCCGGTGGGGGGGGGGGGGGGGGGGTTTCGGCCGGGTGCCAAGGGGGAAAGTGCCGCCCCCCCCCCCACCGGGGGCTACCAGAATAGACCCGGATCTCACCGTGACTAGACCTCGCCATTTGATATCCCGCTACTGCAGAGGTTTCCAACCTGCGGTACGCGTACCCCTAGGGGGTAAGAAACGGACCAGTTAGGGTACACGAAAGTAATACTGCTAATGGTGGAAAACAGAAAAGAATAGAGATAAAAATGAAAATAAAAAATGTTATAGAATCGCCCCCCAAGTGCCTGTGAAAAGTGAAAGAATTGATCTTCATTTGAACCTTATTTTATAAAACTGAGCTCCATGAAGCTCTGTGAAACAAGCTCAAAATTGTCTTCCATTTGAATAGTAGCTTTCATCATAAGATGATGCGAAATTATTTCACTGCCACTTTCATTCGTCAAGACGTGGAATAATAATAAATAATAAAATGGAATGAAATTTAGTATCGAAAATAAATATCGCAAATGTAAAAAATTAATTCCAGTCATATGAGTCTCGTAAACCCTTCACACTGTTAATGAAAACTTCTTTGGGCGAAGGAATGATGGACAGGAGTTTCTAGCACTTTACGATACTCAAAAAATAAAGACCCATCAAAGGGTACGAGAGGAAAAGAAGGTTGGAAAAATCGCTGCGCCACTGCAAGGATTGGAAAAAATCCCCTTCTTCCAGCTACAGACCTTGAGGCAGTTGGGGTCTGGGCACTGTCTGTGCAGGGTTTGCCACCTCCGGTGCAGCCGGTTGAGGATTGGGAGCCGTCTGTGTGAGGTTTGCCGTCTCCGGTGCTGCCTGTCGTTTTTCGAACCCTATCAACAAAATTGTCTCCTAGTATGAGGTAAATTGAACCACAGAAAAAGATTCAGAAATCCCAAAGATCGTCTGCAAACTAATAATTTTAGCAGTTTGTTAAAACAGGAAATGAATCAAGCAATGATGTCACGATTGACAATCGGTTCGAGAGTATTTCCCTCCCGTTCACATGAAAAGAAATTTTGTGGTGTGAAAGAGTCTTATGTCATTACCTTTATAACTTTTTTATAGACAAAATTCAATATCTTAATAATTTTTATATTTTCCAAATTTCTTATTGTTTTCATTTTTTCACTTGCTCTAACACTAAATTAGAATGAGAATTAAAACGCTCCCGTTCTTTCGGTATTTCGCTGTATCTACCCGGTACAATCTTGTTTGCTTTTTTTTTAATTCATTACCTTATATCGTTTCCAAGTGAAATTGCATAGCAATTTTAATACTTTGTGAATTTTTATTTTCATATATTGTTAAGATATTGCAACTTTCAAAAACTTTTGATGAAGTACTGAGAATATGAGCTTGCAAACTCTAAATCCTGACATGAAAATATATCAGAAACTGATGGTTTTCGAGCTCAACAATTCTCGATTCTCGATGGAAAATTATAGCTTGGGATAGTTACATTAAAAAATCTCATTTCGAAAGATTCTAATATTTTGCTTCGCAGCTAAAATCAATAAAGAATTTTTCAGATTCCTAGAAGATTTAGTTGACAACTCAAAACAAAAAGGAAAAAGAGTTGATGTGTTCTTGCAGTTTTAAAATGTCATCAATGTAACAGAAAAAAAATTGTGTATATCAATACAGGTGCAGCATATATTGCATACTAACGATAAATTGATATGCGTGAATTTCTCTGCTGCAAAGTTGACATTTTAAAGCAACAAGGATATATCGACTCACTTTTTTTCTGTTCAATTGGTCACTTTTAGCAGTATTTCGACGATATCTTCTTTCTATCTCTCGTCAAAATTCTCAGAAAAATCAACCTTTAAAACAGAAACATAAAAAATAGCAAGTAAACACTTACCTCTCGATAATTTAAAATCCCCCACCGCGTTCGAGTCTTGAACCGTTTCTACGATATCATCCGAGCAAACGAAAGCGAGGAGAAAACAGTAAACAGCGCAGGTGATCTTCAGCCACCGCACCGGGCCTTTCATATCCAGAGACGATGACTCGGCTCACTCGCATAATCGCCGAGGGAGAAATCAGAGCGCAAACATTGTGTGCAACAGAAACAACCGAAATTAGGCACAAAGGAACGAGGGCGGGAAAACGAGTCAATATGCCGATTAGGCAGATCGGCCGCACTTCACGCAACGGTGCTCGTGCAAAGTTGCTTCTCAAGTGGCAGAAATAGCGGCGGCACGAGCTCACGGGCAATAGCAGAGCGCGTGATCGGCATGAAAGACGCATTAAATAGAGTGTGATTGGTTGGTGTGATTTTCTATGATCCCTTGTGGATAACAAGATTTGCCGTTTTATTTTTGGGGAAGGAGGGAGGGATTAGAAAAAGCACATTTTTTTCTGGTTTTATTTTATTTTCACGTTAAAATTTTATGCCGAATGGAATTTTGAAGTCTAGCTCACGGTTTACTGGAAGCTTCAAGCTCTCATATTTTTAGTAAGAGTGTTTCATAAGATATATTTTTAAAATGTACGGAAATAAAAATGCTCACCGTATCAAAAGTGCTATATAATTTTGGTTCGAAAGACGAAACTAATAAGAGAAAATCAAAGTTTTTCATGAAATAATGGAAGGCTTTTATTCAAACTGTCTGATTTTTTTGTATTAAAAAAGATCTACCCCATATAGACAAACAAAATTTAGTACAAGAAAATTTATTTGGATATACAGATTCGATGGATGACTTGGCATAGGTATGTAAATGAATTAACTATTTCCTCCTTCTAGCTCAAAGTTCACAAGGCCATAAAGTATCTGCTACAATTAAATTCTCTTCCTAATAGCGAAAATACCAAAGATTACGATTGATTTACCCTGTCAGAGATGCAATTGTGTACATGATTGCAAAAGCAGCAAAAAAAGTAAAAATTCCAAATAATAAAATATTGCAGAATAGTATACAGTTAAACCTTTAAAAAGAAACAAAAATCATTATAACTAGCATACCAGAAACTAATGATTACAATAAATTTTTTTTAAAAATGTGACTAATGATAACGATATCTATAAAATAGCGCAATAAGCAACCAATATATACCTAAGGAATAGCTATAATAACTAACAGAATACAAATTGTGAACAATATTTTAATGGTTTCTTCCTTCATAAGACAGTTTCATCTTTTGTGCCACTCGCCACAATTTAACCTTTGCGTGTATGACAGTGTGTCACTATCAAAATTTCCAACGTCTTCAGCAACAGCTCTGCACTGACAGAAAAAATTCGTGCAAAGATCGGTGGAAGAAACACTTCAAAGTTGCAAACAAAATCATTTTATTGCACATGTTTAAGATAAAAATATAAAACCATTACTTCGGTTTTTAAAAACTCAAAATTCACATCCAGCCATATTCCATCATCACCGGAATTATGATTGATCGATCAATTCATTCATTTCACATTTTCCATCTCCAATATCAGAATAACAAAACTCTTGAGTTTTAAGTGTATACATCCGCGCCCGACGTCACAACCAATTAAATGCCTTTAGCATATGACGTCGGACCCGGACGTAAACACAAGGCAGAAACAATTTGCATGAACAATAAATAGATCAATTTGCCAACATGCATAACTTCGATTTTTGTCTTATAGCCTTGAATCTTATGAACATCTTTCTTAACATGGGGTTTTCTGTATTTTTTTTACCCAACCTATACAATATCATACTCTTTCTGTCACAGAAGAGTTATCGTTCTCAGAAACAGTACTGATCTTTCCGGTTATAAAGCCATACCAAACAAGCAGAGAATAGCAAAAATAACATTTTGTAAGAAATGAATGCTTTGAGGGTAAAATGGGTAGGAACGTGGAGCAAAGTAGCCACATTATTTTTCTGAATTAAAAGCGTCACGCTGCTATAGATGCCTATTTTATAAACAGATTTAACCACGCTGCTCGTCGCATCAATAATCAAATGATGTGAGTATACAAGAAACATCTTTTTTTTGCATGTTTCCCAACCATAAGACTCGATGTGTGATAATTTTTCTGAAATTAACGGTGTGATCAATAAAGCTATTAAAAACGTTATGCCTATTTTTAATATACTAATTCTACTTTTGTTCTTATCTACTTGGCTATCATTGACTGAATTATTAAGTTAAATTTTTTACGTTCGTTCCAAAAAATGAGGATGTGTATATCAATAACGAGTTGACTTCCATTCAACCATCTATTGATGGAATAAATCTTTTCTTTCAGGATAAGAATTAAAGAAAAAGATTTTTAAGAATATTATTTTAAGAAAAGCTTGAAATTAACAAGAATTTATATTGACTAGACTGATAAACACCTTTAACATTTCGAATTACACACACTCCCATGATTGGAATGCAATGCAGCCCTATACCTTACACATTTTTAGCTTAATTCCTTCCATATAATAATTCACGGAATACATATCTTGCTAGTGTACATTCTCTTAAATAGATTATTAAACATCATTTTAGCTTATTTTAATTCTTAAGAGAAGTTAGGTTTTCAAAATTTTATTTAAGTTTAAACTTTATTTTGTGAATTAATATGAATTTCTTTAATTATACCTATATGGCCCGAAAGAAAAAACACCCAACCTAACCTCGGTCTCTCTTTTTATTTCTTTTATGCTGATTTCTTCGTAAAAGTTCAAAAAGTTATCAAAATAAAGGTGCAAAATACTGCAATCTTCAATTTACGCTATATACCCTTTAGAGAAATGCAAGGTTTTCATTCCCTGTATATTAATTTTTTTATACAGTGAAACATATGCGTTTTATTATTTTTTCAAAATTTGTTTCCTTGTGTAATCCAAGCATCTTATATTGAGAGGCTTGAACCGATTTGAACAATGACAGCGAAGCCAGACCCTGAGTTTTGAGCATTCTATGATCGGATTCGTAAGGAAACTCTGGGAGTTATATACAGATGAATTCATTTGCGCATCACCCTCTCTTTGGGCAACTTTGCATTCTCAAACAAATCTCGAAGAACTACCATTTCCTTGGCACTGGAATTTCGGTGTAGCACGATGAAGCAAAGGCAAACACAAAAATGCAAGAACAATCAACATTTTGTAATTTGCTTTTGTTTTGTTTCGTACTGGAGCTCAGTAGGATGTAAGATTCCCGAGTGTAGTCAGACGAATTCTTTCATAAATGTATATATGAATATAATAAAAACAGTTTTTAAAAACACACTTTTATCTGTGCACTGAAAAGTAGATTTTCTTATTTTAATTATTTTCTGCTGTTTATTTAATTTATAATTCCTTATTATAGATATTATGGAGTTTTTAATGCCTATTTTTTCTCAAAGTCGCCATCTGGTGGCGCCACGTGCAACCAATCGATTAATTTTTAATTGAGTATTAAAAAAAATTGTTAGACATTTAAAAAAATTTTGCAATAAATTTATTTTCGGATTCGAGGTGAGTAGCCTAGGTATTTTTCCAATTCCATGCCATGATCTCAAATTATTCGAACCCGATATGTGCGCATTTAGTCATCTGCGGTTGTCAATACTTTGAATGCAAATAAAACGGGTTTTTGATACGCAACTGAAGTGACGGCTTGTGCACATGATTTTGTCAGTTGGAAATGAGAACGATGTACATGCGCGAGATCCGGTTATGAGTTCTGGCAATGTTTTTTGTAGTAGAGAAGTAATTTTTAAAACTTATTTTATGGTTTGGAATACTCCAGAGAAGAGTATTATGATTTGGATTAATAATAAATCATTTTTAAGAAAATCTGATATCGTAACTGTGCCACCTCTACGAAATTTTCACTGTCAATTCTGCTAAAAGGGTGAAACACACTCTCGTCCATAACAAATGGTTATGGGCCCAGCCCACGCCGTTTGTAAAGGTAGGCTACGCAGTTCTCCCAAGTCACGCAGTACTTCCAGTTCCAAGCTAATTCCAGCTCTTTGATAATCCAGTCTAGATCAGCTGTTGGTGAAATAGCAGGTAAGAGGCAGAAGAGATGGAGGTTAATATTTCAATTCCAGATCTGACGCCAAATAACTGGAACACGGGGAAGCGTGACATGCAAGTCGTACTTATGCATTATGGATGCTGGCAATTTATTATAAAGACTGAACCAGTGGATCCGGATGTGGGGTCAACCTACAAGGAAAAGTATGATTTCCAGTTACGAAAGGATAGAACTTTCACTCTCATCTGTGCGATTAACAGTCCTGAACTTAGAAGTCACCTATGACAAGAGCAAGGGCAATCCAGTTACTAGATAAATTTTTTGGCACAAAGTATCAAACAGCTGACGATGTTGGCATCTTCTTATGTCGGGTGAAGACAGCGGCAGCTTAGGCTACAAGAAGCAGGCCATAAAGTGGACGACCTATACCTAGGATCCCAAATGATAATGTATCTTCCTCAAGAATTCCAGTCAACAGTTCAACAGATCTATAGATGGAAAGACAGGGAATTTACTGCCGGCAAGATAGAAGCGGAACTAGCACTTGAAGCCAACCGATTACAGCTCATGAAGCAAGATCTAGAGAAAACGGAGACTGTTTTCCACAGCAGTGCTTCAGCCTCTGGGAAATCAAGTGAAGTTCCTAGCGGCGCGAATGCAATTACTGGAGACGCAAGTGGTAATAAGAGGAGTACTAGAAAGAGGACTGTAAGGTGTTTGTTAAACAAAATAAAACTACAAAAAGGTCTGTTAAGAAAATAGGTCCTTGCTTTCTGTGCAAAAAATATGGCCATCTTAAGGTAAATTGTAAGGATAAGAACACTCGTCAAAAGTCCCTTAACGAAAATTTTAACACAGTGTTTAAAATAAAACTAAAGTTTAGTGAGGCAGAATGCAGCTTAAAAGGACTAAATTCTCAGTCAGAAACCAGCTGCAACTTATCCGAGGAAAGCTCAGATAAAGGGGTCTGGGTAATAGATACGGCTGCAACGACCCATTTTTGCAATGATAAAAACTTATTTTTAGATATTACACCAGTTACGGATATGCCAATGTTGCTAGCCATAGGCAGTAAAGACTGTCCGGTAGAGGGGATCGGAACAATATGATCTTTACTTAAAAATAAAGATTCTTTTGATGAAATAACTTTGTCTGACGTTTTATATAATCCCAAGTTGAGGAGAAATTTGTTATCCAGTTCTAGGTTGGAAAAGAAAAGTGCACACTTCGTGGATTGTAAAGGTAAAATTCACGTTTATAATAAAGATTGGAATAAGTTGTTCTTGGCTGTACGCCGTGAAAACTTGTATTTCTTTAAACCTACAAAGTATATTACCCCAAAGCCTAAAGAGGTAAATTCTGTTAGTAATATAACCAGTAAAACAAAAAGTGAATCAATGGAAATTTGGCACGACAGATTTTGCCATATTAATGGCGAATGCCTCGTGAAAACTAGCAAAAATAATAGTGTGAGAGGGTCTCCCGAGTTTAAGTGATTATAAGTCTCATTGTATTCCATGCAAATTAGCCAAATCTAGGCGAGTTTCATTTAAAAAGATGGGGGCCGTCAGATCAAAACGCCCATTGAAGTTGCTACACATGGACCTTTGTGGGCCAATGCTAACATTGAGCCAAGGCGGAAATATTTCTTTACAATAATAGACGATTATTCTAGGAAAGTTACGGTATTTCCAATTAATAAAAAGTCTGATGTATTTCAAACGTTCTTGATATTTCAGATACGTGCAGAACGCTTTCTACGTAGAAAAATAATCTCAGTCAAGACTGATGAGGGACTAGAATTCTACAGTAATGATTTACGGGTCTATTCTGTACCCCCGGTAGAGTTGGGGGGCGTCACTTTTTCCGCACGTTAACAACGGGAAAAGTTACGGCCCCCAACCCAACCGGGGGTACCAGAATAGACCCCTTAGATAACATTTTAGAACAACAGGGAATTATTAATCATGAGAAAACATACCCCAACAGAAGGGTGTTGCGGAAAGGTATAATTTAACAGCTTTAGATGGAGTTAAAGCATTACTGAAATCTAGTGGTGTAACGCAAAAGTTCTGGGGCGAAGCTTTACCTTGCTTCACATATACTTAGAACAGGGTTTGTCACAAAGACGGTAATAAAACTCCTTTTGAAAAATATTCAAGTAAAAAGCCATCGGTATCACATCTTAAACCTTTTGGCTGTTTAGCATATGTTGGTGTGCTCAAACAAATTAGAAAGAAACTAGATATGCGAGCCAAACTAGGTATTATGATGGGCTATGCGTTCCATACAGATGGTTATCGGATATGGTTGAGAGATGGAAACAAATTAATTGGAACCATTAATGTAAGGTTCGATGAGAATACTAAAGGAATTGACGCAAATCAAAAATCTAATCATACCCCAAGTCTAATTTTACAATCTCAGATTACTCTGATGATGAGGATGATTTAGATACAGTTATAGATTCATTATCTGGTCGTTTAATGCTAGAAACAAGTTCAGAATCTCCCTCAACACTAAGTGAAAAACCTAGTGCATCCACCGCTAGTAGCTTAACCCCATGTTCAGAGATTAAGTGGATTCGAAAAATAGGACGAGAAGTAACTGGAGTAGATATCTATTATTGGTATCGAAGGTAAAGCAACCCGTTTAAAGTCGTTTAACGAAGTAGAACGGTATTCTAGAGAACACAAAATTCATTTTGAAAAGAATTTATTTGATTTTAGCGGGGAAAATATAAAATCCGAGAAACTACCAGATTCAGCTGAAGGTCAGCAAGAAGCTAATGTAGTTGAAGTAAGAATCCCTGCCTGTTAACAACAGGCAATTAGATGAAGAGAAGCATCCGAATGTTGTGATGCAATAGATAGGGAAATCACCGTAATGATCGAGAGTAAAGTTTGGGATTTGGTTGATCCTCCTGAAAACGCGAAAGTGTTGGGAAACCGTTGGGTTTATACTCTTAAACGTGATGAAACTAACAAAGCTGTTAGATTCAAGGCACGTTTAGTGGCACAGAGTAATACACAATTAAAAGGAGAATCCTTTGACGAGTGTTCGTCGTTAACATTTCTATTGCAAGACCATTTTTCAGCATCTGTGTATGTTTATGGAAATGGACTCATGTTCAAGTAGATATAAATAACGCTTATTTATATGCTAATTTAGATACAATTCTATACACGAAACAACCAACAGGATATGAAAGAGAACTACATAAAGTTTGTCTATTACGAAGGGCAATATACGGTCTACATCAAAGTGGCCGTCTGTTACGATACAAACATCTTTAAATTATAGGTAAGTAAAATCGCTTACCTTTGTTCGGTCGTATCTCGTTTGCTTCATACTGGAGTGGCTTTAATCTAATCTGAAATAGCTCAGTTATGTGGCAGGTATGAAGTCAGGGAGTAAATCTTTAAGAATAAAAATATTTAATAATGATTAAGTTTGCATGATTAATTTTACATTTACAAAAGTTAGAAAAAGGGGATTACAAAAGCGCGCGTAGCACAGTTGGCCGCCAAAAGCGAGCAAGTAAGCAAAAAAACCCTGGTGGCGGGGAAGGAAAGTTCTCTTCAGTTAAAACTGGTTACAGTTAAGTTCAAGTGGTGGTTTCATGCTCCTCCCACCTTTGAGTTTCGTCGAGGTTTGCAGAAACTCAAATAAATGAGTCCAGGAGAGCACTGGGCTTTAGAAGCCGGCCATAACGGGATCTTCTTCTGGAACACACATTCACATTCGGGTTCACATCTGGAACTGCAAGAGAGTCACTAGATGTTGGTACACCATCAGGAATCATTGTGGATAGAGGATCGCTCTTTGGGGGCCTTGGGACAGCAGACTTTTTCCTCTAGCTGATCTCAAGAGGAAAGAGTCTCTGTATTGGACGTAGGAAAGATACAGATTTTGTCTGGATTTCAACTAGACGAACTTTCTTGTCTTTTCCCAGGTATAATTTTATCACTTTTCCCAAGGGCCAATTTATTCTCTTGACGTTACTATCACCGATGAGAACAATGTCTCTTTCTTTAATTTTAGATTCATTACAAATCTTGGAAAATTCTCTAAGATGTCCAAGATATTCGATTCTGAAACGTTTTCTGACATCTTGACACAATTTTTGTCTGTAGAAGAATCTTTTATTCATTCTGTTAGCGTCTATTTGATCTATATCTGGAACTCCTTTTCTTTTACATCTTGTAAAAACATAGCAGGTGTTAATGCTACAAGATCTTCATTGTCTTCACTTAAGTATGTCAAAGGTCTAGAATTTATAATGCCCTCAGCATCACATAGTACAGTGCACAATTCTTCAAACTGTAAGGAGGCCTTTCCAAGAACTTTTCTTAAGATAGATTTCTACATACCTATAAGCCTCTCCCAAAATCCGCCCCACTAGGGGGCTGATGGGGGGTTAAATTTCCATTGGATTTTCTTTACTGAGACATATTCTTGTATTTTCCCCCAATCATCTGATTTCAGCTCATTAGAAGTACCCACTAAGTTGGTTCCATTATCTGAATAAATTGTAGCTGGTCTTCCTCTTCTAGAAATAAACCTTCGTAAAGCTAGAATAAAACTATCTGTCTATAAACTAGTTACCAGCTCAATGTGGACTGCACGATAAACTGCACATGTAAAAAGTACAGCCCAACATTTGGTTTTGTTTTTCAAATATAGTGGTCCGCACAAGTCAACTCCTACTACTTCAAAAACATAAGCATCTCTGACGCGATCTTCGGGTAGTGGAGCACTTACTACTTCTAGTGGCAGAGATGAAAAACGTTGGCATACTACACAAGTCCTTATTACTTGACGTGTTGCCTTCCTGCTCTTTAAGATCCAATAATTCTCCCTTAAACTCGACATCAAAATCTGTATCCCAGCATGACTAAGTTCAACATGCTTTTCAAAAATAAGTTTCCCGATAACATCATGCTTTGAAGGCAGCAAAATTGGAAAGCTAAATGTCGGTAGATCACTTCTTTGAGAAATTTTGTTCTTTACTCTTAACAAACCATCTGAATCCAGGAATGTCTGTAAGTTCAGTTTTTCGTTTCCCGAAAAACATTGACTTTGAACTTGTTTTAAAATGAACTTTTCTGAAGCCTCCACTTCTTCAAGATCTAAAGTGCCGCCTTTTCTTTCTTTTTTCTGGGTTTTAGCATTTTTATAAAAACGGAAAATCCAAGCCGTGATTCTGGTCATTTTCCGGAAAGAAGATACCTTAGAAAAGTATTCTAATTGCTCTGTCGTGGTGTTAGTGACAGACACAATAGATTTTCTTTTTTCGGAGTTTACAACGTCAAAATCTGGTATAGTTTCTGAAACAGGCCAATCTTCTATAGGCATTCGCAACTAGTTTGGACCCTCCCACCAAAGAGATTTCACAAGTTCCTCTGCATTGGAACCTCGTGATTGAAGGTCAGCTGGGTTTAATGTTCCACTTATGTGCCTCCAGTCTTCGGGATTAGTGAGTTTACGGATTTCCAGCAAACGAACGTTGCCCAATTCTCATTTCTTTTGATCCAATACAAAGCATTGATGGAGTCACACCAGTAGAAGATTGGTATTTTCTCAAGTCCAAGTTCGGAGATGGTTGCTTTTGTCAATCTAGCTCCAATAGTGCAGGACAAAAGTTCTAGCCGTGGAATAGAGATATTTTTCAAAGGAGCAACTCTATTTCTGGCTTGTATTAACTGGCACAACGTATTATCAGCAGATTCAGCTCTCAAGAACATACATGTAGCGTAAGCACTCTGACTTGCGTCACAGAAAACATGGATGGACAATTTGGAATCTTCTGAAAAGTCCTGTCGTACCCACCTTGGTATTTCAAGAGCATTCAATTTCGGCAACTTCATCTTCCAGCGTTCGAATCTTTCAGTTATCAGCAGAGGGAGTTCAGCATCCCAGGACAACCCCAATTTCCAGCATTCCTGCAACAAACATTTGGGCTCTAGAGTCACTGGACAAGAAAATCCTATCGGATCAAAGATTCCATGAACGGTTGACAGGATTTTTCTTTTTGTAGTAGGTCCTTTATCTTCTTTCATCAAACTTTTCATATCTAGAGACATAGTGTCCTTTGGCAAATTCCACAGAAGTCCAAGAACTGGAACCTTTCGGTCTTCTTGCCTTTCTTCAATTTTGTCTTCTGTAGGAGAATGCTCCAACCCTCGAAGTTCAAACTTGGCAGTAGATAATAGTGCTTGCGATTCCGAAATAAATCTGGCAAGTTCTTTTTTTGTATTGACGCTGAACACACAATTATCAACGTAGAAGGACCTCATAAGTTGCTGAGCTGTTTCCTTGAGATGATCTGGAGCGTTTTTAAAATGAAGTTCTAATGTAGCTCCCAGAAGGAAAGGACTGGAGGAGATTCCAAACACAACTCTTTTGTGCTGCAAGATCTTGATATTTCCTTCTTTTCCTCTATCCTTCCATAAAAATCTAAGATATGGTCTATCTCGTTCTTGTAATCCAATTTGCAGAAAGGCCTTCTTGATGTCAGCTATTACTCTATATTTTCCAACACGAAAGCGATTTATGAGAGATGGAGTGAGTTCTACCAGATTTGGTCCCTTTTCGAGGCAGTCATTAATAGAAGGTGTATTCCTTTCTTTAGCTGAACCATCAAAAACGGGTCGAACTTTGGTCGTCGAATTCTCCTTGAAGACAAGATGGTGAGGTAAGAAATGCTGTCCTTGTTTGATTTCTTGCATAGGATCAACTTCTTCAATAATACCCTCCTTCTGCCAATCCTGAAAAACATCATCATAATAGACTAGCTTTTCGGCACGTTCTAAGGCTTTTATACAACTGTTCAGTCTTCGTTCAGCTATCTGTCTACCATCAGGAAGAGGTGGATGATCATGTATCCACGATAGACTGACAATGTAGCGCCCTTCGTTATCTCGTTTTACACTGCGTTCAAAATGTTCCTTCGCCGCTTCTTCTAGTTCTTTTCTACCTTGATTTTCCGCAGGGTCATTGATATTCAATGTATCAAGCCTCCAAATATCGGATATATTTACGTCGTTGACAAGTAAAGACATTAGCGTACTGGAACTATCGTTTTCAGTAATTCCTAATCTTCCAATAACTGTCCACCCTAACTTGGTGTTCATCGCAATTAGATCAGGTGAAAGGTTTTTAATTTCCCCTGTAAGCAATCTGGCTGCTGTATCTGCCCCTAATAATATGTGAATCTCCTTGGGATCGTTTTCATAGAAACAAAGATTTTCATTTAAACAAATATCACTAGCAAATATTCCCAATTGTTTTAATTCTTCGATATTTTTAGGGTCTTTTAATTTGGGAAGAGAAGTACAAATTTTATTCTGATCCATTACTTCTACATTACATGAGAAATTATTCTCTGCATTACGCAATTCAATGGAATATTTCTTGTAGTTTTCCCGTCTTTTCAGCCCTCCGAAAAGTCCATGAGTCACCGTTTGTTCCCCAACACACTTCAATTTCATCACATCCGCTACGTATTTGCTGACATACGACCTTTGGCTCCCAAGGTCAATGATCGATCTAACATAGTGTTTTAAATCATGATTTTCGACGCTAACAATTAAAGTCTGCAGATAAACCTCACTGGAACATAAATTGTTCGCCAACGTGAAATTTTCATTTAAAAGATTATTGTCATCCTTATTTTCATTCAAATGGGTATTATTTTTCAGAACAGAATTATCTTGATTGCATAATATGGATAAATGTCTTTTACCACAGAGAGTACAAACTATTTTTGACGTACAAAATTTAGCAAGATGAAATGGCTTTGCACAAATAAAACACGCAGCTTTTTTAGACAGTATTTTTTTCGTTGTTCCAAACTTAAAGAAAGTACGTAATCGCAATCAACAACAGCATGAAATTTATTGCAGAATAAGCAAGCATTTGTTTTTGTTTTTACTTCAGAACTGGACAAATCTGAACTGCTAAATCTCTTTGAAGAAAAACATCTGGAATTGTTTATTTTTTCGCTCGATGAGTCATAACGCGGATATGAATACTTTTCTTTTTTCGAACTTACGGGAGAAGCATACATTAACGATCGTTCTTTTGCTTCTAGCTGAATAGACAGGAAGTCGACCAATTCATTTATTTCATATTTATCCGATTTCATGCTTTTATTATATTCTAAAACGAGATCGGGGAGAAGGCATTTTAACAGAAGGGGACAAAGAAGGTTTTGGTATGTTTCTTTCAGAACATTAAGAGATTCAAGAGATCGTATTTCTGTCTGTATATTATCAAACATTTTTCGGAATGATACAATATCATCCGAGTTCTTTAATGGGCAGATACGCAGTAAATTATTCAAATGGGTATTAATGAGAACGTCTGATCTTCCAAAGCGTTCTTTAAGTAATTTTATGGCGATTTCATAATTTTCTGGTGTTAACGCGAATCCTTCTATAGTACTAAGGGCAGAACCACCTAGGTGGGCTTTTAAGTAATTAAATTTACTGACTTCACTTAATGAATCATTTTCATGTATGGCTGATTCAAAGGAGTTCCAAAATGAAAGCCATAAACTTGATTGCCCGTAGAATTTAGATATCGCAAGTTTTGGCAATTTAATGGTCGATGATTCTTTATAACAGGAACTTGGAACATTCAAAGAATCAACATTTCTTGTTCGTACGCGTATTTTTTTTGTCGCTCTAAATTTCCAAGTTATAATTTTTTGGGTGTATTCCGCTACTTCTTTTTCTAATTTGTCATAGGAAACGAATTCTTCTATTTGTGAATCTAGATTCTTTAATTCGTTTGACTCAACAGCAAGCTGTTCTAACATTTCTTCTAATGCGTCGACATTTACATCTGTTTTCGTTAATTCTGTTTCAATAGCTTTACAAATTTTAGTAACAGATGTTCTCGTTACTCCCCGTTTCTTTTTTAACCTGCCACTTTTATCATCCATTTTTAAAATTGAACTGTTCAGAATTTATATTCAGTAAAATTCAATAATATATAAATTCAATAATAAATCAGTTCAAATGCTAATCTATATTTTTTTCAGCTCTAAATTAAATAAACCACACCATTATCCCGGCAGGGATGCCACTTAATGTTACGATACAAACATCTTTAAATTATATGTAAGTAAAATCGCTTACATTTGTTCGGTCGTATCTCGTTTGCTTCATACTGGAGTGGCTTTAATCTAATCTGAAATATCTCAGTTATGTGGCAGGTATGAAGTCAGGGAGTAAATCTTTAAGAATAAAAATATTTAATAATGATTAAGTTTACATGATTAATTTTACATTTACAAAAGTTAGAAAAAGGGGATTACAAAAACGCGCGTAGCACAGTTGGCCGCCAAAAACGAGCAAGTAAGCAGAAAACCCTGGTGGCGGGGAAGGAAAGTTCTTTTCAGTTAAAACTGGTTACAGTTAAGTTCAGTCCCTGGTGGTTTCCGACACCGTCAATGGTTTTTAGAGTTGGAAAAAATCTTAATTAAATTAAAATTTAAGAAGATAGATTGGTGTAACTGTGTATATACTTTTAAAGATAATGTAATTCTTTTGTTTTATGTGGACGACATAATTGTTTTTGGTAAAGAAATGGTTTGTTTATACACCAAAAGCCTTATATTAAGTGAGTTTGCAAGACTCATGAGAAATTTAAATTTCCAGTTTATTCCCTACCCATATCAAAAGGTCAAGTTCTTTCTAAACTTGATTCACCTAAGACTAGCGAGGAATTGTTAAACTTTTCCATTACAGAAATTTGATAGGCTCTTTAGCATTTATTGCTCTTCGAACAAGACCAAATATCATGTATGCAGGAAATGTCTTATCTCAATTTCAATGCCACCCTGGTGTAAAACATTGGAATTGTTTATTGAGGTTATTAGGTTACTTGAAATATACGCAGAATTACATGTTGGAACTTTCAAAAGTTAAATCTTTAAAATTGAGATGTTTCTCCGATTCGAATTTTGCAACAAACCGAGGCGATAGAGTATCAATGGGAGGTTGTATAATCTTTATTGACGAAACTCCCATTTCATGGCGAACTTTTAAACAAAAATCAGTTAGTCTATCTACTATGGAAGCCGAGTGTGTTGCTCTTGCAGAAGCGGCAAAGGAATTTATATGGTTAAAGTGCGTATTGAATAATGAAAGCTTAAATTTAAAAGTAAACGAAAATATAATGTTTTGTGATAATCAAGCCGCGATAAGTTTCTCGAATTCACCTGTCGAGAACTATAGGTTGTTGTTATCATATTTAATAATTCCACTAAAAAGTGCTCTTTTTTTATATGCTTGTCTACATGCAAGTGATGTGTTGAAGCGGCTTTATCCATTAGTTACAACACTTGTAAACAGACTGCTGTAACTAATGGACAAAGCTGATCTGCAGATAGTGTCAAGGAAGATTTTAAGAGCAAACTCGAGACATATAACGGATCTGTTGAGTGAAAATTTCAAGTCCTTTCTATGGCCAGAGGCAACCAAACCTTTAATTTAGGCTACTACTGCAACATTTTAGTGCTGAAAGGAGAGATAAGTACTTTTTCATACAGCAAAACTCTGTTCAACAATCTTGCTGAAAAATAATGACGATTCATATTTTATTGTTTTTACAACAAAACTTAGAATTACAAATATAATAATATAAATTTATATTAAACTATTTTCCTTCGTTAGACATCTTGGGACTTATGAATTTTATTGAATCTCGATTATTTTCTTTACTATATGTATGAGTTTATTTTTATTTACTTTGGGGGCACACATAACTTCCGTTCCATCCACTTCCGGTTTCCCTTTGTCGAGGCATTGCACCGGAAATCGTTCCTGGGCACGGATGTTTTACATTACCCCAAATAAACAAAATAGAAAACTCGTCCATCATCATATTTATAATTACAATCTGAGGAGCTAATCCTGTGCGAAGAATATATGTGCAATTGTTGGAAGAAGACTATTTATTCATCCACTTATGTAGATGAGTGAGCCGTCATGATGACGACTGCCTTCTGTTATTGATCAAGAGAATTTTTGGTATGCAAATGAACGAGATGTCAAAATAATATCTTCTGTCATTTAGTGAAAGGACTTTGGTATGCAAACGAACGAAATATCAAAATAACGTCTTCTGTCTTTGAGAGAAAGAATGTTTGGTATTCAAATGTACAATACATCAAGATGATGTCAGACTTATTTTTACATTTAAAAAGTTGTTAAAAATGAACTGCGTCAGATACCACTGTTTTTATTTGAAAGAAGTTTTCTTTCTTTCTTGTTAGTATTAAACGCTTCCACGCTCGAATTCCGACGCATTGAAAAGGAGCAGTTTCTTGTAATATGAGCAGCACAAACATTGCACGGGACACTTGAAGCAGTTTTGCCGAAACTGGTAACCGTACCGTTGAAAAGAAAATCAAGCCAACGGAACAAACCGATTGGGAGGGGATTTAGAATTGCTTTAAAGATAGGACACCATCGCATATTGAGGAGAGTTATAATTTTATTATCTCGAAAGGAAATTCCCTGGAAAAGAGTGACATTATCTTCTTCATCGATACTCGTCAATGATGCGCTTAATCCATCCCACCTTTCCAAGGGTGCTTGCGTAAGCTGTCTGAGAGAATGTGAGCGCACAGCGCGACCTTTCCGGCTTCAGCAAGGGCACCGTTTCAGACAGACCCCGACTGGCTGCGCCGAACACGAACCAGCTGTCCCCGACTCTGCAGTTGAGCGGACCCCCGCTGTCAGCCTGCAATGAAGACTTTTGAATGCATGCAAAAGTTGAAAATAAAGCACTCAAAAATTGGGAAGAAGAAAAGAAAGATTAAGAGAACACGTTTCAAAATATTATTTAATGCGAAACTGAGATATCGATACGAATGATAGAGAGCAGCTGTCATCCCACGCATGCACCGAAAGTTTCAAGGTCGTAGCTCCAACCACTTCTGTATAGTAGAGCTTTGAAAAATGTATGTACTGTGCTGGGGCATAGGAATATTTGTGTTGTGGATGCTGTGGGCGCATAGGAATATTTGTGTTGTGGATGCTGTGGGCGCATAGGAATATTTGTGTTAAACAAGGCGCAGTCATTTTTTCGCAAATCGCCGAACAAGAATATTTTAATTTCTTAAGTCAGTAAAAGCATCACGGATACAGAGACTTCTCATCTTCGTACTCGATTCTGAGAGATGAAAAATGTTAGGTCCTCGCTTCCCGGGAGATGGAAAAGTCACTTCTTGATGGTCATTTCCCGAATGACGTGCTATACCTCTATATCGGAGCGCGGCTTTTTTTTTACAGGCAGGCCTATTTTTTAGGAGGCCAGATAAATTATTCGCGTGAAGGGCAATTATTGTAGGATTCTTTTGGTAGCTGACTGTGCTTCAAAATTACTATACTTCTAGAAAAGCGTTTTATTTTATAATTAACACGTTAAGAGCCAAACTTGTTTCGCCGTTCTTTCCGCTTCGCCCACGATATCCGATTTCATCGACATGTTGGCGAAATCGAACAGACAAAAGAAGACGATTTTGTGTATACCGTCTTTTAATGAAACTGATTAATTTTTTTTTGTAATAAAACTATTTTGGTACAATCTTTTATGACCTCCAAATTATTTAAAATTTATTAATAGAAGATTATTTTTTTATAGAACACCAGTCAACAGTGACTGATACGGTCCCAACGGAAAGTATAATGTCAGTCACCGGTGACTGATATGGCGCTTAACGTATTAAAAAATGTAAAAGTCTTTTCCAAGTTGAAATGTTGGCGTCATCATTCAAATTCATCACTGCCGCATGTTAAATATTTCTAAGATTTGGCAGAAATCTCCAAATTCAAGTGAATTTAGTTCTGAATATAGTCGCCAAAATGGAACAGCGTCAACATTACAACTTGCTGACAATTGAGGTACCTTTCTGGCAGTTTTATTTGTGTATTAAAAGAGTGAATTTGTTTTGTTCCATGGAACTCCATAAATTCAGAATCATAGGTTTGATTACATCTTTCAAAAATCAAACTGAAATTATCTGCGAGCATATCTTACGTGACAGATGCTGTTCCTCGCTTTCCAGACGCAAATTCCTTCTTCGCCTTTGATCAGGCCATAGCACTCTTCTTTAGGTCGAATTGCGACCAACAGTTGCTTCAAAACTCCGGATCCACCGGATCCTGGAAATGGCAGATAAAGACGCAAATTAATGATAAATTCATGTACTGTGTAAGGAGAGTTCAATGTAATTTTCGAAGCATTTTTTGAAGCATTCAATAAAACACTTTAGATAACGTTAAGTATAGAAATAAATCCAAAAGATCTCTGAAAATTAAACGTGGTAGATTATTGCATTTTTGAATCATTTCTTAAATTTGCAAATGACTTATTTAAGGAAGGGAAAGTTATCCATTTCCTCCCCAAGTATTTAGAATTAAAGTTAGCATGTGAAATATTATTAGTCTGAAAAAGAAATTTCCATAAATTACATGGATGTTTGAAAGCGGACAATAGACAAATAATTAAACAATTATAGAACCTTAAAAATTGTATAACCATTTAACTGATTTTCAAAAATGTACAACAACACTTATATACACACTAAAAATATACACCGGGAAGTTTTGAGTGAGCACGTTCTTGAACGTCGATGAGAGTTCGAATTATGCCCTGTGGCACCAAGAGCTTTTAATGTGACTAAAAAGTTTAGACTTGTTCCTCGGCGAAAGTGTAGTATTTGAATGACCCATTATCAAACCTTAAAAATGCTAGCTCGCGGAAGATATTCAGGGGACAGTGCTGACAAAGGGAGCACACTTTGCAATTGATTCAGGTTTAATCTAACAGTCTGTCATACGAGTAATTTTTTTAAGAATGGCTTTTGGGATTCCCCGAAGAAAGGGCTGATAGCACTTATAATTCTCAAATCCGTTTCTAAAAGATGCCGAGCCGTATGTCGTTTGAAAATGGAAGAAGCATTCTGCCGGTGACCGCAACGCTCCCGTGTCCTCAAACGAGGCGGAAAGAATCGTCGCTTATTATAAGGCGAAACTGTTGCTAACTTAAAAAACGCTCCCTCGTTGATGATGGAAGCCTTCTTAAAAGAAGGGCGGATACAAAACCTATATTAGTCAGTCATCGTGAAGCTGGTCAGGTAAGTATTTCTTGAGTGAAAAGCAGCCTCTGCATTTCGAGTAATATCTCCATCTGTGGATTCTAAGTTAAATGCGCTGCATGCGGTGTTTAGTGCGCAGTGACGTCCCTATATCCTCTCTCCGAACCCCCCCCCCCAACACACTTACGGATCCTTTTCGGGTTTTTTGAACCCAAATGCGACAAACAACGGCATGAACCTCGTTAAGGATTTCCTGATTCTTCGTCGGCGACATATTACAATGTTAAGCTAAATCAGTGGTATGGAACCCATCCATGAAAACGATCGTAAACTCTTCCGTATTCCGATACAAAATATGACTTTGTTTCAGGGAAACAAGGAAGTCCCTTCCCCCTTTAAAAATATTGGCTTGTTGGTCAAATATCGTAATACACTCTTTCTTTATGTTTAGTTAGTGATAAAATTTTTATGTTCTAGATGATCGCAGAAGAGACTGTTACCTCTGGTCTCTCCCCAGCCCGTCACATAGCACTGCCAGCCTGCTGGAAGTTTCAGGTCGAAGTCGGGCAAGCAGGCCGGCTGAACTCCTGCGTTGAGAGTAACCGGTGCGTTCAGCTTGATGAGGGCAAGATCGATTCTGTAATTCTCAATCTGGAAGAAAAATCAAATGAAAAAGTTTTTTGATACATTTATTTATGCGTTTCATTAGTGACGGATCACAGGAAAACATACAGGGTTCCTACTTAAAAAACGGTCATCCCCGGACGGGAGATATGGTCATAAAAGTAGTGTCTAGGTATCGTAAAATGGCATATGAGTTCACTTACAGAGCCATCTGGTGGCAAACTCCAGGCTTAGCGTTCCTATCTCTATAACGGTACCAAATAGAGGAGAAATGTCAATTACAAAAATGTAGAGCGTTATCGATTTAGTACAAAACGACAATTTCTGCACACTAATGCAAAGAACAGAAAGCTTAAGATGCACATTTGTTTGTTCGTATTTTCCGAAATTGTGATGTCACAAGACACGGACAAAAGGAGAAAATGTTATTTTTTGGAGAAAAATGACCCCACTTTACTATTTCCTGTAGGAATAACTAAACAGCAGGTGCATGCCACCTTTGCGCCAACATTGCACGACTTTTTGTTGTCGTTGCTCGTGCTAGCGCGCTGACTGCATGCTAAAACATGTGCAAAGTGAAATTAAAACAAAGGCTCAAATCTGTATTGTAGATAATGGAGAACACTTTGAACACCGAAAATAAAGGTATCTTCTGATAACTAATTGTTTTTCTTCTTATAACCCGTTTTGCGAAGTCAGTTTCTTCTGTTCTTCAAGGTGTCTTTTTGCTCTAAATTGATAACGCTCTACAACTTTGTAATTGGCATTTTCCCGCTATTTGGTACCGTTTTCGAGACAGGAAAGCTAACTCCGAAGTCTGCCACCAGGTGGCAATATGAGTGGTCTCGTCGCATAGCGCATAGACGTATTACTATACCTAGGCACTACGTTCATGACTATGGCTGCCGTCCTTCTGAAGTGAAGAGGGGGCGGCCCTTATTTAAGGGAGAACACTGTATATCATTTGCGTATTAGATCCTAAAATCCGATCTCAAAGGCTAATCCACACCTGATGCTCAAGATAGAAAATAATACACATATCATATAAAGGATCGTTCAAAGCATTAAATTAAAATTTATTTGAGCAGTAGTTAAATTACAGATGGAAGCATTTGGCAAGGCAAGGGTGAAAATGCTATCGTTATTGTTAGGAAATTCTGCATTTTAAGCTACGAAGCTAGCATTTTTTCCTAAATTGTCTCTCGTACCTTTACTCTAAGATTCGAAGCATCCTTTCTTTAAGATTTTTACGTCATTTCTTTGAGCTAGTCACTTCACTTGACATCCATATTAGCAGCTGTTTAATCGGAATCGTATGACGTTGTCTATTCGATTCCCGCAGCTGATATGTAGATCTACTGATTATTAGCAGAGTATATATATACTTGTCTCTACTATGTCATTTTGATACGGTCTGTAGGTCCTCTAAGCATTCTCTCCTCGGTGCTATGTAAGTTGTTGCTTGCACTGTACTTATAAGATGTAGGTCAAGTATCAACCCTGTTAAATGGAAATGTGGTAATCTGTAAATATGTTCTTAAATGTGGTCGTCCAAATAAATGTCTCTTTTAACTTATACGATTCGTCATTCCTGAAATAATAAAAAGCGCTCTATCTCATAGAAATTCCACTGCAAAAAGCCAGGACGCTTTTAGCTTATAATCCAGCAGCTCTTCATAACTAGTGTTACTCAAGCTGCCTGTCTCTACTACAAGGATTTTAGTTCTTACGAATCTAAATAAGAACGAGACTAACAAGTGATATTGGCAAACTCGCTTCCTGCGCCTAACGGTTATATTCCAACCTGCAGAAAGCGCAAGAAATGAAAGAGCAGCGCGCCGGCGAACGAAATGCGCTTTTTTAGCAAGAACTGCTCAGAAAATCTCCGAAGTTGCGATTACAATCTGCAATTGCACGCTCGGTATCTGTGGCGCGTGGAATCATGGACAGTTTGCAATATTCACGGCAACTACTTCTTCATGAACTTCCTCGGGGATGCAGTGTACTTAAGCTTTGGGGTCAGCCCAGAAGAAGTTAACAAGATAGGGTGAGTTGAGCAACAGTGCTGAAAAACGTATAGCATCACCAAGCCCGATTCCCTGTTTTCCACAGTTTTTGTTATCTCACGATTCAGTTTTGAGGAATGTCGGAGATGAAATGGAAATACTGTATTTTAACTTCAACAACTGCGGATATCTTGAGCTCTGATGCAAACATTTGCATACGATTAGAGAGATTACACAGAATAATGATCGAGGAATTGGAAGAAAACAATCTCTCAGGACTAAACATCAAGCTAGAAGATTTGAAAATACGTTTCGTGGTTAGAATTTTTTCAGAAAGTTTCGTGTACGATTCGATGTCAGTTGTAGGGTTGACATCACGGGTTAAAATATATAAATATCATAAAGATTTAGGTTTACAAAATAAAAATAATGTAATATAACTATGCTTAATTCTATTATATTTTTTATTAATCGGATATGTGTAAACAGCCAGCCGTTTAGAATTAATTTTCGCCATTTTTGGCTGCTTCAGCCAAGTACTTTGCTGTGTACTTTTCACCAAAAGAGGCTCTCCCACTTGGAATTCTGAGAAATTCCTAGGGATTGGTGAACCCTGAACTTCCGCTATAGGCCAGGAAACTAACACCAAAAAATGGCCGTGCCTCCAATTCATTCTCGAAAAGCTGGAAACTGTTTTAATCTCTTTATTTACATGCAAAAAGAATTATTTGACGTTTACTCCCATTTTCAGATGGTGCTTCAGCTACGGGGTCCCAAAATCTTCCAAATTTTCTGCCATTTTTCCGTTTTCCCACAATAACTCACAAATGACACATTTATCAAAACTTTTGCCAGTACAATACTTAAAGTGCATAAAGTTCTGCGTCGAATGGTGCCTCATTTTTGAAATTAGGGAAAGTAATTTAGGCACAATGCGAGTTCAGAAAAACGCCATTTTTAAGGATTTTTTTAAAAAGTAACATATTTAGTCCCCTATTCGAAATAGTGCTGTTTTACATATAAATAATTTTACATTTAAAAAATGAGGTCGCAAATCCCAAATAAGCAACTTTTGGGGAAAAAAATGATAAAAATTGAAGTTTTCTGAACTCGCATTGTGCCTAAACTACTTTCCCTAATTTCAAAAATGAGGCACCATTCGACGCAGAATTGTACGCACTTTAAGTATTGTATTGGCAAAAGTTTTGAGAAATGTGTCGTTTGTGAGTTATTGTCGGAAAACGGAAAAATGGGCGAAAAATTGGGGATTTTCGGGACTCTTCCCCACCTGAAGCACCATCTGAAAATTGGAGCAAACTTGAAATAATTCGTTTTGCATGTAAATAAAGAGATGAAAACAGTTTCCAGCTTTCAGCGAATTAATTGGAGGCAAAATCTTATTTTTCCAGGCCTACTAGAAATTCTTCTAGAATTTTCCATGCAGATTTTTGACCAATGGTGTATCAATTGAGGCTCACGTGTGGGGAGTCGTTGCACTGCCAGGGAGAAGGGAGTTTTTTTGGGGGAAGGAAGAAGGTGAGACGTGGAAAGAAGAGGCTGTTTCTGGACTCGAGCTGTGAAACGGAAAAAAGAATGAAAATGTAGAGAGAGAAAGGATGACGATTTGACCGGGAAGGGCCGATATGGAGAAGATGGACGCGACAGGATTTTTTTCCCGCTTAGAACGCTCTCCTGTGTGGCTGCCAAAAGAAACGGTTTGCAGAATAACCTCCTCTGCTCATTCTCATTTGAATCAGTAGTATACCTGACTATGCATCACCATCTTTGCCCATGTTTAAAACTAGCCGCCTTCGGCGACCAGCTTGTTTGCCGAGAATATGATTTCAATTAAATCTTGCGTCATTTTATATTCATGGTTCTCTTAACAACGTCCTTAACGGTTAAGTGATCTTGGACTTCTTCTGTTTATTGTCTACATAAATGTTCCTAATAAAGTTAAATAACTGACCATGTCATGTAACCTCTAATTCCATGTTGTCGGCACTATCTTCACTTTCTTATTCCTCTTGTAAAATATGCATTTGATTTCAACATTAAAATGGCGCGGCACATTTTATGGCCAGCGGCATGTTAGCTGGATTAAAACAGGCTGAGAAAAGAATGAAAACTTAGCAACCATAACCATTCAGCTTAATGAATATATTTCTTAATATAAGCAAAGCAATATCTCGGAGAGAATTGGTTTACAGATTCCATAAAAATTATGATGAAATAAAATATGAAAGCAAAATGTATTAGGATATTATCTCAGATTACAACAATAAAAGAGAAATATACAATTAATTATTTATTTAAACAATGAAAACGGTTTGAATTGCGTTGCAACCATGAAAAGTATTGTTGTAAATTATGCCAAAGAATATTTTATTAAAAATTCATTAAAATTCGAGAAAACATTGTAAGACAATTTAATTAATATCATTGGAAAGGTAATGTTTTGCACTTTCAAATGGTGTAAAAATGATTTTTGTGCTGTAATATTTTCGGAAAAAATTGAGGAAAAACGCCAAACTTTTGATTAATTTAATTAATTAAAATTATAATTAAAATTTCAAAAAAAGTGCTCCGAGGTGCACATTCCCACCCTCTAAGTTTGTTTGTGCCAGATTTCGTAGCTCTTGGTCCAGCGGTCTGCCCTGTAGAGGACCAACACACAGACAGACACACACATTCTCCTTTATTAGTAGTAGAGATAGAGATGTACATTAAAATCTTAATGAGGTCTCGAATTATAAAATGTTGCACGGTAAATAAGCAACGCTGCAATTCCAGTGATGCTACGTGCAGCTGTCTATCAATCAAATAATTAAATCGATTCCAGAACTGGATCTCCCAGGGAGGTTGCCCTGTATCGTTATATCAATGAGACCTCCCGCATGTGTCATGTGAAGCACAAAGCGGTGTAAGCGAAAAGGGGTGCGTTACTCATTCAGTTTAACTGGTGGTGAAAATGTGCATATGCGAACCAGTTTTTTACGAATGGTGATTATTTCCCATTCCTTTTGCGGAAAATCGTCTTGACGTCTCCGACTGAAAAGTGTGCTTAGAATAAGAGACTTCAAAACAGAATATCATTTTAAAATATATGTGGAAGAAGAAGTTTCACATGGTAATAATAGAGAGTTTGTTTTGCTTTATATCATGTCTATGAATGTTTAGCTTATTATTGTATGCAGGCGCAGTGGATTTTTTCTGAAAAGCATAGTGCATGAAAATTGATTTATTTTGTTTGGAGCATAAATTCAATATTATTTCATGTGAGGTGACTTATTGCGTGTTATATTTTAATTAAGAAATTACGGATGATCCAGCAGTAGGCAGTAATTATGTTGTATAAGTTACAATTTATTAATTTCCTTTACAATTTTTGTTATCATATAATAAACTTCACCTTTTTCAAATATTTCTTTGTTTGTGTGTTGTCTCGTGTCAATTGAGCACCCTTAAGGCATAGCCAGCTAGTTCCTTGGATGATTGCTACACAACACTCTGGGTTGAAGCTATGTTTTTGAATTCATGGTTAATCTTTGGCCATTTATTGATTTTTGGGATATTCTGGCCTTAGAGCGAATTATGTGGCAAATTAATTGAATTTTAAATAAAACTTTACGACACAATTAAACCTCAATAATAATTTGCATTTTCATTTTTTTTAAATTAAACTTAACATGTAAAATTTCACTTGAGGTCTAAAATGCGGAGGAAATATTTCGAAATTTTCCTTTGAAGATTTATGGAACATCTTGTGTGGCCAAATTCCTAACCTTTTCATCAATTTCAAGAAAATTGTATCCTGAAATCAATAAGAGATATAATATCATCAAATAGAAGCAATGTAAAACCTATGTACTTTTTCATAACTATGACCAAACGGGTTACAAAAGCTATGATTCTGTGTAGTACAGCAGTTCTTGGATTGTCATAAATTTGATTTAGACTGAGCTACAAACTGAGCACTTATTGGTTCATTGAAGACCAAACGGGTACCAAAAGCTATGATTCTATGTAGTACAGAAGTTCCTGGATTGTCAGTTATTGGTTCATTGAAGCTTGTAAGCACCTGTATGTTGAGAAATATTAATAACAAATAATGCAATTTAAAGAAAACACTGTTCCATTTGAAATACTACTTTGTCATGCAGATGTTGATAAGCTAAAGGAATTTTATTTATCTGTTCTGCCAACTACCGCTGTTAACTTAAATTTAACCAGGGCTTAATATTGATGGAATCCTAATAGAGTAATATGGGAAAAATTATTTCTAAATTTTTGTAGGAATAATTCCTCGTTTTGTAGGAATAATAATGTAGCAGTTCGCAGTCTTTCGAGACTTGAACTGACTCGTTTTCTTCTGAACTATATTAGCTCAGCTTTTCAGTGAATTATGAGATTTAAAATAATTGATATTAAAATACCTTCTGTAATTTATGCGTATTCATACTCGTGTTTGCATTTCTTTCAAAGACGACATTTTATCTTTAAATCAAATGCTTGGAGCTCTTTCGCGTCTCTGTTATCTCGCCCTCACAAGTTGAGAACTTAACTCATCAAATACTGATTTAATCTCTTCGTTTCAAAACAGCTCTCGCAAACACACTGCTTTACGGAATACTGATTTTCAACATCACTTATGGGAAAGTCAATAAACAAAAAATCATCATCAATTGACTGAAATTTTGATATCTCCCCACCTCTTCTCCCATGAGATCCGGATACGCGATGACCTTGACGCTCCTCCGAGACTGCTGGTGAGAGGTGCTGTTCATCAAGTCGTGGGCGCCCAGGAGGACTTTGATCTCACCAGGAGCAGAATTGCTTTAAGAAATCAAGAATTGGAGAATCAAGGGTTAAAAAAAACCAGATATTTATGCAATTTTTCCTGTCAGAAACAGACAGAAAAGTTGATTGATGCTAGTTAATAAATATAGAACATTTGCCTGAAATTCTTCTCCGAAACCATTCAGGGAGTGAAAGAAAAAAAACCTTTAATATTCAGCGTTTTAAAGAAAATACTCTTATTTTATTATCTTTAAGCAAAATTCGTAAAAATAAAACAATCTACATACTTAAAATAATTGGAAAAAACCAAGACACAGTCCTCCAGCTCCAACCACTGGACAGATTTCGGCAATTTTTATTTCTTATGAAACGTTATAATTTCGAATTATGTCACCAATGCCCGAATGCCACACACCACCCTTCGTGTACTTAAAAATCTTGACAGAGTCCCAGCCCCAACCACTCTACTGATATCGCCAATTTTATATGGAAGCTCTAGATGCATCATCAACACTCGCCCGTTTGCCATCGTTCTTCGTTTCCCAGAGATATCGCGAAATAAAACTTTGACATGTCCCCCACCCTCAACAACTGGATCGATTTCGCCAATATATTTCACCAATATGCAATTATAGCTACGGGTTATTAATATTAAGGGCGAATTGTTGATCGCCAAAGGCGGCTAGTTCGATATTAAAACATATCTTTCTGCTCCATTAATCCAACCAAAGTTTAACGCACTGACAACGGCCTGGTAGTAATGAAACATCTAGATCTGGTCGGTACATTATTGTGGCTTTGCTTTCAAGGGCGGTTCCTAACTAGACAAGTAGCTATTATACTGTTAGTGCGGTATCTTTTTCAGAAGTATTGAAACTTTTCCTCTGCTTTATAGGAACATAAGTATCTGAAAGAATTTCCGCATTATTTCCCATTTTAAATTTATTATACCTTTTCTAAATAACCAGAAGAGACATGAAATCTCCTTTGAAGAGTTGAAGGAAACATTTTCGTTTTATATATTTTACTTCTTTTTACGATGAAGGCATTTTATTTTTGCGTTGAATTCTTGTCCATTTCAGTGCTTAAGTTTTCATAATTAGTACTTTTCTTTCAAGTTATTTTTAGAAATATCCGGGCTTCCGTTACTTTATTCCCATCACTACGAGTTAAGAATCACTAACTTGACTGTCCAAGCTTCAAACGAATTTGAACGAAAAAACTCTGGTTTCACGATGCTCTTATTGAATACCAGACGTGAGAATATGACACATAAAAAATTTGGGAATGTCATCTGTTTATACTAGAATTTTAAAATTTCAATTATCTCCTTTTTCACTTTTTCTCCGGTGAGATCTAGAGATCCAATCACTTGGACACTCCTCCGAGTTTGTTGGTAAGAAGTTATAGCAAGATAGTCCCCTTCCAGAAGTCAAATGCCACATTTTTTAATTGATTTTCTTTTGTGTACTCAAAATAAAAAGGTTACGAAGTACAGTAGCATATATATTTAAGACTTTAACTTACATCCGTTGAGAATCTGTATTTCTTTTCAAACCAGAAAATAGTTTTTTAACACTTTATCTAATGAAAAAAAAGCTTTGTTCCCTTTTCCCCAGAAATCGTTATTTATTTTAAAAGCAACGGAACGCATCGAGCTGTCTGATGGAACACTGTGATCTTTACGGAACATGAATAAAGTGGACGAAATAGTGCTGCAATAATACATCAATTCCAATAACTTGCAAAAAATATCACTACAAAATGCTTCACTTTAAATAAAAAATTAACGAATCCAAATTGAATACAGTTATTAAGATCTGATTGTCCTAGCGTTTTAATATTTGCTGTCCTTCTCACAGCACTTTCAGAGGTGTCTCTTCCAAGTATTTTGATTGAATTTTTCCGCCCTTTTCTGTAACATATACGTATTTCATTATTTAATAAGATCTACAATTTTTTTATGTTCACATAAAAATACACTGCTTCAACGTCAAAAATCGGGTTTTTTTTTTCAATTGTTGGCCATTTGTCCACGTCTTCAGGTGTGCCTTAAAATATTTCGCTTCCCGTTAAGGTACTTTACATCCCTTCCCTTAATCTCTTTTCCATCTTCTCTTTTCTTGTAAGTCTTTAATCGAGGTTCTCTGAGGCACTCACTGTTAACTTCTGGACATTGAAAGGTTCGTTTCCTTTAATAGAACACAAATCGTCGCCAAACTGAAATGTGAGCTTTATTTTGTTTTGGCGCCAATATTCTCCACTTAGATCGCAAGATATGGAATACATCAACAAATTCTAGCGACAGATCGCCGATCATTCGCTGGAGACCTTTTGTAGCTCGTTTTGTTTGGGTTTCTGTCAACGGAAAAGTATCCATTTAAAAGAAATTAAGGACAATGCCCTACGTCTTACCGAACAACGCAGTGGGCAGCGGTCAGTACCCACTGGTCATTAATGAGCGTTCCGCCGCAGAAATGGTCACTTGGTTCGGTGTCAGCCTCGTTTAGAGACACTTGCCAAGGCCAGCTGTTGGGCACGGCTACTTCGCCACCGACAATGCGGTCGTGTATAGTCTTCGGCTTGAATGTCTGGACTCCGCAGTCCCTGGGAATCGCGACTACAGCACGACCTGAAGACAAAAGGAAGAAATATCATTTAAGCCCTGGAAATTGATTGAAAATCTGTTCAATTTTGCAGGAGATCTTAACAATTTTAATGTAAAGATTAGTCGCCGCCATTTCAGTCACTTTCCAAACACGAATTGTCAGTTGAAAATAGAATGCAGAAACAAAGAGTTGAATCAAATTAATATAAATTTTTATTTTCCCAGTTTTTCTTAAAACGCATGCGCAGTGTTGTTCGTTCTTAGCGTGACTCGTTATGCAAAATATTTTGTTTGACTTATAGGACCATAATTTACTGAAACTAAACGCTATTAAATCGATAATAAACTATCTTTATACATAAAACTCTACGCATGTATGTTTGTTCCAGCATTACTTCCGAACGGCTGAAGGGATTTCGGTGAAACTTGGTACACATGTTCCTCGTTAACCCGCTTGAAGTACAGGAGGGGTAAATAAGCCCTAACACAGTCCCTCTAGGTAGGGTGGGACAAAGTCTCCAAAATGCATGTAACAAATAGGCCGATTGATTCGCTTCGCGGTTGTGATGGAATTTGGTACCAGATTTGGAGCCAAGGAAATATCGCTAAAGGTAGATTTATCGTTACAAACAGTATTGTTATACACAGGTTTCACTGTATTATTTTTCTTTATTTGAAATTTATTTTACGCAGAATGGCAACAAAATGACAGTTGTTAAAATATTATTGAACGAGGAAAATATGTGAATGAAATAAAAATTTTATGAAGATGAATATTTGGCCTACTAATTTGTAATTTGAATTGGCAAAATTTAAATACGATTGCTACGGAGACTGACAAGAGGAAGATAACTGAATTAGGCATGGATTTTCTGATTTATTAACTGTCCTAAAGTGATAGTAATCTTTATTTTAAGGGAATTGAGATTTTTCGTACTATCAAAATGTCAATGTTTCAATTATATCCTCGTAGAATAGGGCACAACTACACGATTCCGGAAATGAATAATATGCATAGATTCGAAAACTTTCGAAAGATCATAACTTAAGTTTCAAAAATGTACCGATAAAGATACATTATAATAAAATATCCATTATTTTGCACTTAAATATACAGTTTTTGCATTATTCTCAAAAGAAGTTTTTTTAAAAATTAGGTACGCATGGTTTGAAATTGTTTTCATTGTTTAGATATTGAATTTTATATTAAAATATATCTGTAAGCATTATGAATTTGCAAAACCTTTTTTCACTCATTTTTGGTCAGTAGTATATTTTTACGATACTCTTCTTAATGAAAAATATCATTTAACTCACGCTTCTGTTTGACATTTACTATGTAATTAGATAGCCTCTTATTTACTACAGTTAACCCTTTAATAACGGGTGTGGTTTATAAACCACATATATAACAAAATACTCGCAGTTTTTTAAAAAATTTCCTCTCCATCATAAGTTTTTGAAAAGAAAATGACCGGGTAATCTGCTAGTAGTCACGTAAAGCTTGCTTATTTCTTTATGACTGATATGGTTTAATAAGCAAGACAGTCGAGCTTCCTCATTAGAAATTGCGAAGTGAGC
This sequence comes from Araneus ventricosus, assembly GCA_013235015.1. NCBI lineage: Eukaryota > Metazoa > Arthropoda > Arachnida > Araneae > Araneidae > Araneus > Araneus ventricosus. The sequence goes on along the minus strand of BGPR01002412.1, from coordinate 17,292 downwards.
ACCCACTGCAGTCTTCTTCATCCGTTCCATCTCCGCAATCGTCCACTCCGTCGCATTTCTTCTCCGATTTGTAGCAGTTGCGGTTGACGCAGGCGGACTCGCCGGGTTCACAAAGCTCTGGGGAAGCAAACAAAAAAGTCATAATTTATTCAGGCCACAAGGAATTATTTGCGCAGTTAATTACGTGGAATATAAATTTTTATTACCTCAGGAATATTTCGTTTTGTGATTTAACGTACATTGTTTTCTAAACGACGTATAAAGTACTCTACTGAAATTTAATCGCTCTTTGAATGTACCACTGATCAATATAACATAAACTTATAAACATAACTTTAAATTGAAGCCGATTCATCAATTTGAGTTAAAGTTTAGTCTATAATCCTTAATAATATAATAAATGCGAAAGTGTGTCTGTCTGTTTGTTACGCTTTCACGGCAAAACTACCAAACCGATTTGGATGAAAATTGGCAGAGTTGTAGCTTGAAATCCAGGAACGGACATAGGGTAGGTAAAATCATGTTAAATTCAATATTTCTGACTACAGATAAAAATTAAATGACTAACAAAGAAAGACCATTGACTCCGCGATTCGCGATGAAGATTACTACTTTATTTTTCAATCAACTGTCACGTGATCCTTAAGGAATGCGTAAACATTTGGAATAACTTATTTTTAAAGTCAAACATCACGTGATCATAAAGAAAACCGCGATTATTTGATCTTGCTGAGAAAATAAATAAAAATAATTAATTTGAGAAATAATAACTGAAATTACTCAACTCGACGCTTGATTTTAATTTTTTTGAGTTTGCAGTCTATTTAATTTTAGATATTTATGTTTGTATCTTTTTCTTATTAGATTTTATTCAAGAAATTGTCGACAAATTGACGCCGGGACAGAAATCTATTGATAGATATGATACAGTTACAAGAGTTTTTAGATTAAAAATTAGAAAATAATGTTAATTATAACTAAAGGAAAATATACCAAGATATATTTTGTTTTATGTATTCTTTTGAATGGTAGAAGCGGATGACATATAGCATGTTGGATGATATTTATATTCCACAGATTGTAAGGTCCTGATGATACCATTGAGTACAATGATGTAATTTACAGTAACAGAGAATATATGAGGAATAGAGAATGGTTGATGAATTGGTAATTTTGGCATTGACTAAAAAAAGTTTAGGTCAGATAAATGAAAAAAATATGTCATAAATGGAGGGAGGTATTTCAGAATATCTATCTGTAGATACTCTAATGGGCAACAACAAGTAACATCATATCCTGTAGAGTTCTTCAACTCCTTAGAATTGTCAGGGGTACCTTCCGACAAGCAGAGATTAATAGTCGGTGTGCCAGTACTATTGACGCGTAACCTCGATGTACCGAGACTGCTCATTGACATACGACTGCAAATTAAATACCTATGTCAAAAACTCATGCTAACTACTGTTATGACAAAGCGAGAGGGGAGAGTGTTTTAATTCCACGATTCCGATAATACCGAAGGATTTACCATCCCAGTTCAAAAGGTAACAATTCCCTTTAAAATTAGCATTCACCAGTCTCAGGGCCAGACACTCAAAGGGGCAGGCTTTCATTTGGAAAAACCGTATTTTTCCCATGGACATCTATATATGGCGTGTTCACGTCTGTCCAGTCCACAAAACCTCTACATCCGTGCTAAAAACATAAAACAAAAATTCAAAGGTAGGTTGTCTCTGCGAAACAACAGCTGGGATTGAGGGGCGTAGACTTACTTACCTTACTCAACTGTGACTAAAGTAGCTCTATGTGACTATTAACTCTATAGTCTAGTGTGACTATGTGACTATCTATGTAAAAGTCTTCGTGATTTTCACCAATTTTGCAACTCGACTGTGACTAAACCGTAATTTCAAATTCTAAAATTCTTTTTCAATGCCAACCTTCCTCTGTTAAATGAAACTAAACCCAACTCTTTATGCTATTTGGTTGCGGAGCAATAAGCGTTTAACTTTAGCACGAAATTCGACGTAATTCAACAATTCTGGAGTAATATTTCACATGAACATAAAAGCGATGAATTAATTGCCTAATGTACTTTATAATCTGCGTGCGCGCGCATCGGTTACTGTGACGTCATCAAAAATTTTCATGATTTTTACGAACTTTGATGCTCTACTGTGACTAAACCGTTATTCCAAATTCTACAATTCCTTTTGCAATATTCAATGTCCACCTTTCTCTGCTAAATGAACTTAAAATTAACTCTCTATGTTATTTTGTTGCGGAAGTATAAGCGTTTAACTTTAGCGCGAAAAGCGTCATAATTTTTTCCTTTCCCGACCACCATTAGACCGCTATGGAGCGACGCAAGTCTACGTCGAAAAACGTAGCATACAAAAGTGTTTTAGCATAGATAAACAAATTGCCTAGCTATAACAACAGACACTCCTGTTAGTCGTCTAATTATGTATTGTTAACCGTCAAAACTTTTAATTTCCCCTTTCAACATGTAACGAAACATTTACATTCGTAAATTTGAAAAAAATTAATAATTCAAATTCTTCGCGCACGAAGTCGCGAGTTACAGCTAGTAATATAATAAATGCGAAAGTGTGTCTGTCTGTCTGTCACGGCCATACTACCAAACCGATTTGGATGAAGATTAGTAGAGCTGTAGCTTAAAACCCAGGAACGGACATAGGGTAGGTGATTTTATCATAAATTCAATATTTTTGACTACAGATAACAATTAAATAATTAAAAAAGAAAGTCCCATTGACTCAGCGATTCGCGATGAAGATTACTACTTTATTTTTCAATCAAATATCACGTGATCCCCAAGAAAAGCGTAAACATGTGGAATAACTTATTTTTAAAATCAATCGTCACGTGATCGTAAGGAAAGGAAAAACTACGTGTAATAATTTAATTTTAAAACCAAACATCACGTGATCATAAAAGAATTCTGCGATCTTGCTGGACAAAGAAAAAAAATAATTTATTGTTGTTGGTTTTCCTGAAATAACTCAACTCCAAGTCGAACGCTTGATATTTATTTTCTCAATTCGCAGTGAATTACTTTATTCTACTAATTTATGATATATTTCATGCCGAAGAAGTCGGGCTTAAAATTAGGAAAAGTAGAAGCTACAGCGTTTGAGCGGGGGCAGAGCAGAAAGGCAGAGCAAGAATGCATGAAATCATTTTATTATGGGTAAAGTCAATCATCTGTCTCAACTCGAGATAGCTACAGACATCTTACTACGCAGCCAGCCAGACAGTCCGTCAGAACAGAAGCAGAATAATAATAATACACATAGACACAAATATATACAATCCTGTGAGTGGTTAACAATGCAGTTGAAAGAAAGACACCAATTTCTGAACATATCGAGCGCCATCCAAATCTGCACTAGTTCTGTGGCGCACTAGAGCATTGAATTTGAACCCGATTACAAAGAAGCGCGAGACAGTACTCATCAGGATTGCATCAATTTATATTTACATTTTTTCGAATCAGATTTTAGCTCGAAGTCGAACGCTTGATATTTATTTTCTGAGTTCGCACTGAATTACTTTATTCTACTAATTTATATCTTTCCGAATTAGATTTTATTCTAAAATGCCTCGTAAGCGCAAGTCAAATCTAGCGCGTAGTTCTTTCGTAGCTCGAGCTATGGAAGTTACCAAAAATCTAGAGTTCGATGTTCTTGCTGAGGCAAGAAAGCGTGATCAAGCTGAAAGGCAAGCTGACTTTAGAGCTGCAGAGACGCCGGAACAGTCTCAAGCCCGTCGGACC